>CABFVX010003947.1:49631-60978 GCA_902151425.1 Timema shepardi | reverse complement strand
ATGTATTATAGAGCACACCCCTCACCCCTTGTAACACCATGTATTATAGAGCACACCCCTCACCCCTTGTAACACCATGTATTATAGAGCACACCCCTCACCCCTTGTAACACCCTGTATTATAGAGTTCACCTCCTCCCCTTGTAACACTCTGTATTATAGAGCACACCCCTCACCCCTTGTAACACCATGTATTATAGAGCACACCCCTCACCCCTTGTAACACCTTGTATTATAGAGCACACCCCTCACCCCTTGTAACATCCTGTATTATAGAGTTCACCCCTCTCCCCTACCAATCTCGCTATGTGTTTTATAGACCACTCCAATGAGTATCTTGAAACTATCAAACTTGTTATAATATCGGAATTTCTTGGAATTGCTTTTTGTCTATTAAATGTAAACTTTTGGTTCTACATTTTTTAGTATTAGTGTAAAGGTTTCCCTCATACTTTTATCCTCCTTTAATCATAATGAGCTCACTGGTTCTGTGCCCCCCTTTTTCTAGCTATAATTTTGAAAGCATATCACATGACAAGTAACTATGTGGAAGATAGAAATGGTGAAGCTTGTTTTTCGAGAAATTGGTCTATATAAGTATTTATACTTAGCACAATTTTGTGAAGATTTGTAGGAACCTCAATGGGAAGGTTTTCAAACCAAATACATTGCGTAAAGTCTTCATATAATCAGGATCCACCCACAAATAAAACCAGTGGGTGCCAAGCTCCCGATAAAAACATCTCTCGTCATTCATTTGTAAACTTGTTCATTCCAGCTATGGATACAACAACAGCATGGATCGATAATCCAAAGATGGAAACAGTTGAATACCACGGACACGCACTCGTGTTCTTTGCTGAGAGAGTGTCGTGGGATCGTGCCAATGAGATATGTGTGGGCAATAATAGTGTCCTGGCTATACTCGAAACTGAAGAAAAGTTGAAACTATTGGACGGTTTGAACCCAGGCAAGTACACTCTTGTATTATTATTATTATTATTATTATTATTATTATTATTATTATTAGCACCGCGTCTTACTACCCATTCGGGCTATACGCACTTACGCTAATGTGTAATGGTAGGGTGATTGTGAGATGAAATGGAGGACCTACAGTTTAACGTGGAATCCGAACCACGGTGGAGACCTGGCATTCCCCACATTCACAAGATGTCTTGTCAGAGGTGAAGGAAGGGTTTGGTAATCAGATAAATCTGTGCCGGGACCGAGGATTGAACCCCGGCCGCCAGCACAGAAGTCCGACACCTTACCCCCAGACCACCAAGTCGCCCTACACTCTTGTAACTTTTCATATTTAGTTTTAATAAAAATTAATATTTACCAAGAAAAACCATTAAATATATATATTAGAACTTGGTTTTAATGTATTTTGTTTTGATTATATATGAATTTTCAAAACTATATTAAACTAATCTCTAAAAAGTAACAATAATAAGGGTGAGAATGTGCTTTGAAAAAATAACAAAGGATCTGTTGTGTTTAAATGTAAACTTTTGGACTTGCATTTTTATTTGGTTGGTTAGATAGTTAATATATAGGACACCTTGACTTTGTCAATCAATTTGCATTGCCAATTTAATATTTTCGAAAAATTATGTATTCTTTTGCACAACATTTTCAAAATGTATACTGTAATTTCATCTGTTTATCATGTTATGTTACACCTATACTAGAAAAGTATAGTTTCAATTTGGATAAGTGTAGGGTGTTATGTTAATTCTAGCTCATAATACATATCTATTTTGCAAATCTTGGTTCATTTCCATCCTAGGTCATTTTTACGTCACACTGACATACACTAAATATTAATTTCGCTATGATGACCTAAGTTATGATTGTGTATAACAAATATAGCTAAAGGCAGCAGAAATTTACTTTTTATTTTTAAAAAAAGTTATATTTTTGACAATTTTCATAAATGATTATACTACAATTTTAGTATTTTGCCTTAATGTTTAGTACTTAAAGTAAGGTAGACTACATCTTGATCAGTGTAGGTCATTGCCTTATGCTGACTTTCAAAGTAATTGAATATTAATAACTTAACAATTTTGAGCCCCTATCAGGTGGGCCACGGAGACAAGATAATTAACAGCACAGGTGCCCCCAACTAAGTAGCCTATTTGGTTAATTTTTTGTTTTAATTTTTCACTTAAACTTCTTAAAAAATTGTTTTTAAATCATAACGTTTTATTTTATTAGTTTTCATCTCTCTTATAAAATGGAAAATACTTAAAAGTGTAGTCGGGAATTTTTAAAAGTGCATCAAATCAATTTCGGCCTTCAGATTATTAAACATTGAACTTTTTTAAAATATGTGACATGCTTTGCCCAGCTTATAGGAGTTTCAGGAACAGAATCAATATTTAATTTCTGTATTTATAAAAGAGAAACAAATCATTAAATAGTGTGTTCGTATTGGTTACCCTTGTTTTTTGTGCAGTTTTCCATGATCTCTGGGTTGGGGTGGACGTACAAAATGATGGTGATCAGACAAATGACAGTCAAACTATCGCCCTGCGATGGTCTACTTCAGCGGCACAGAACAACCGCAACTGCGCCAACATCTACCGTCCGGTTGATCACACACCGTTTATAGTGGCGAGGCCATGCAAGGAGCTGCATTCATTTGTTTGCGAAGAAAGTAATTCATTTTTGTATTCAATATGTACATCTTAAAAATTACTCGCACCTTGTAATTACTGTAGTTACTACTTTTTATCATCAAACTGATTTAACGATAGGCCTACATTATTTATATTTAAAGGTACATCAAACAGTAAATAAATAAATAAATTAACCAATCATGAATTAAAGTAAAGCAATTATTTGGATCAGAACGAAACCATTCATTCAATATCTAACATAATATTTTAACCAATTTAGAGCATAAAAATAATGCTGGACTATTTAAAATAATTTAAAATTCAGAATATCGCCCTAGAGTTTCAAGATTTTGGATTAGTTTATATTAGAAATGTGCCGATATTGATAGCTAAATAAGCAGAGGTAAGCGTAATTAGTTTAGACTGTACCTGAAAGGAAGCAATCCTACCTAGGTCCACTATTCCTCAGCTTATGTATGATGTGAAACCATAATGTAATATGTCAAGGTAAGACCGCTACCTTCCAGGGGAAACCGGGTGCACTTGTAACATGTTCTCATCACTCAGTATAACATTCATTGGCTCGCTACCGACGGAAATAGCCTGTATTCCCCGTGTGAGGTATGTAAAACAGAGCCTAGTGTGATTAGTCAAATCATCATCATCATCATCATCATCAACTGTTTACAGCCTGTGGACGGGTCAGTTTAGTAAAAATGCCTCCATCTTCCTAGTTCTTTCACCATTTTTCCTCCTTTAATTTCTTCCATTTTTCTCCTCTCACTTAAACACTTTCTATTATCTGCTCTTCCCATCTCTTTCTTAGACTCCCCTGGTGCCGTTTTCCTACATACTTCAATTCCAACATTTTGTTTGGTATCCTCTCTTTTTCCATCCTCATTACATGTCCATACCATCTCATTCTTGGTTCCTCTACTATCTCATGTACTCCAACATCCTCATTACATGACCATACCATCTCAGTCTTGGTTCCTCTACTATCTCATGTACTCCAACATCCTCATTACATGACCATACCATCTCAGTCTTGGTTCCTCCACTATCTCATGTACTCCAACATCCTCATTACATGACCATACCATCACAGTCTTGGTTCCTCCACTATCTCATGTACTCCCTGTACCCTACTGTTCCCCCGATAGGTTCATTCTTAATCTTGTTTCTCCTTGTGATTAATCAAATCCAGACCAAATAAGGTAGAGCATATCACAGATACAATTTCAATAAGCTCAGCCTACCCTGGCAAAATTCCACTATTATTATTATTATTATTATTATTATTATTATTATTATTATTAGCACCGCGTCTTACTACCCGTTCGGGCTATACACACTTACGCTAATGTGTAATGGTAGGGTGATAGTGAGATGAAACGGAGGACCTACAGTTTAACGTGGGATCCGAACCACGGTGGAGGCCTGGCATTCCCCACATTCGCAATCTGTGACAGGTCACCCTAACACTCCACTACACACCACCGATTATTTTTAAAACCAGGAGAAAACACTTAGCAATCTTTAGTCAACATCAACTTTCTTTTATAAAAATAATCTGATTGTATCAGCAATACATTATTCATTTTTCTAAACATTTGAACAAAATGTAGACACAAGTGAAGCATACGAGGCATATTCTACTAAAGTTTGTTTCTCTTGGTTGTTCTTGTAGTAAACAACCGCACCGTGACTCACAACGGCCGTCAGTATGTGTTCCATGTGAGGAGACTCAGCTGGGAAGACGCCTTCAAGGAGTGCAGCAACCACGGGCAGTATCTAGCCGTGGCTAATGACGTACAAGAGGCTCAGTACCTCGCTGCTGTGGGCAGAGGTTGGCAACATTTGTTTATAATTTTTTTATATATAAAATTAAGTGTCTAATGACTTATAATAAATCTATTAAAACTGTATGGAAATAGTTCAATATTGGTGGTCTTGGGGTAAAGTTCTCACCCCCAGGACTCAATGTTTGTGGGTTCATACCTTGCTGGGGTTGACAGATTTTTTTTTGAGCGATAAAAATATGTAGCACAACTTCCTTAGGGGGTAAGTAAAGCCATTTATCCCATGCTGAGTATGGCATGTAAAAGAACCTTAGAAGGTATATGAAAATACCTTCCCCAAAAAAATTGGTAGGCTCTTTCGCTCTTGCTCATAGGCTGATATAATTAGTCGGTCCATAAAGTGCATGTTAAATACCTCAAATAAATAAAAATGAAAACAATGTGTGAATACTGTAAAACTATGTAGTTTAAGTGATAGGAAAGGAAGCTAAGCTGAGAGCTTAGGCCTAGAAGAAACACTTAAACCTCTCCCTTCTTCTCTTCATACACTCTTCACACTTAAACCTCTCCCTTCTTCTCTTCATGCTCTCTTCACACTTAAACCTCTCCCTTTTTCCCTTCATACACTCTTCACACTTAAACCTCTCCCTTCTTCTCTTCATACTCTCTTAACACTTAAACCTCTCCCTTCTTCTCTTCATACTCTCTTAACACTTAAACCTCTCCCTTCTTCTCTTCACACTTAAACCTCTCCCTTCTTCTCTTCATACACTCTTCACACTTAAACCTCTCCCTTCTTCTCTTCACACTTAAACCTCTCCCTTCTTCTCTTCATGCTCTCTTCACACTTAAACCTCTCCCTTCTTCTCTTCATACTCTCTTAACACTTAAACCTCTCCCTTCTTCTCTTCACACTTAAACCTCTCCCTTTTTAAACCTCTCCCTTCTTCTCTTCATACACTCTTCACACTTAAACCTCTCCCTTCTTCTCTTCATACACTCTTCACACTTAAACCTTTCATAATATTTTTGTAAATATTTTCTTATCATCAGAAGGAACTCAAAAACACAAGAAGAAAATGACAATTACATTTTAAAAGTTCTAAATTAATTAAAAGATAAATAATTATGTGTTTGTAGCAAACCATAAGCATAAATTTGAAATAGGATAGTACTTAAGGATCATAACAAATTATACAAATTCTCAGAAAAAAAAGTTTTTTTTCATTATTACCCCCTATGCTTTTATAATAATTTCTCAGTCGAGTTACATAATCATGAAATCCCATGAAAACGTATAAAACCTATGAAACGCACGAAACCTCCCTTCTCATGCCGAGAGCTTTCTTGAATTCTTCTGTCAAATGACAAACTAATACTTAAAAGAAAAGTAAACAATAAATAATTATTTATTTATGGTTTGTTCTTGAAAAAGATTTAATCCTTATCAACATCCATCTATTATTGTTCTCAGCCTATGATCCAGGTCAGGTTTTTATTCACACCATATATTTTCCACTACCGGCTTGCTAGGCCTGTCATGGCGTCATGTATCAACATTGCGAGTTCAAAGTTGCCTTGTTCACAAGCAAGCCATATCTCATGAGTTTTACGGTGCCTCACGCGGTGCATCTGGGGTGGCCGGTTTTCAAAATACCGAGCTGCACCCAACAACTGTTCTACGACCATCCAGATAGAAAGGGATGGGGAGGGATCGTGACGGCACCGTTACAGTCAATTAAAGAAAAATTGGTCTAATTTTTTACTGTTTTATCAGAGAGGGCTCTTAGGTCTGCCAGGGGGAGGCAACCCCCCAAACTTCCCTTGTTCCCTTCTGGTTACAAGTCTACACTGTTGCCACATCTATTGATGGGGAGTGTTTTTTCTAAACCATCATAAAGTTCACAGGTTTATTATATAAATAAAGATTCCGGCAAATACCGGTAGCTTTTCTTTGGTTTGTTACAGGTTTCCATGAAATGTGGCTTGGAGGACGCAGAAACCACGGTCCCACTAATCCACAAAAATGGATTTGGGAACACACAGGGGAACAGTTTGATCTACAATTTGGAGAATCAAAGTAAGATATGTAAATTTTTCACTTTGTAAAATTAAAAGATGGAGGATCATAAAAAAATTTAAGAAAAACAAGCATTTATTCAACACCATTTAGGGTTGGGATGACAATCTCAATTAATATTCTTTTGTTTATAAGTAGACCTACATTTCCCAATTTTTCCAACCACTAGCCCACTTTATTTTTATATTCGCGTTTAAAAAAAGGTGCCAAATGAGCACAGATTAACACAATATACACAACACAGTACATCCCAAAATAGTTATATTACACACCTGTGGTATATATTCTGTCTTAATCTATGAGTCCTCGCTGTTTCTAATAAGTGGGCTCGTTTTGTCTTTCTTTCATACTTATATTTATATTAACATCTCTAAATTTAAATTTGTTTATATCAATCGCACATAAAAATACAATTCAAAATTTTGCAATTTTGAACCTTATGACTATATTTGCTTTTTGGAGATGCAATTTGCAGTTTGGATTGGCATTTGGCAATGACGAGGAGGTTGGAGTTTGAATCTCAGTCGGGTATACTGAGAGTGTTTTTCCCTAACTGTATTGTTATTTTTTTCCCACATAAATGCAGGTACATTTATTCTGAATTTTCACCTTTCTCATCCTTATACTATTTGTGTAATTAATGTATGCATATAACATAACCTGACCCTACCATGTACAAATATGCGATGAAAAAAATGGATGTACTTTCTTGATTTTAAGTTTGAAAATGTTACTGTGATAACTTTGATTTGTTGTGTTTATGAATGAATATATTAAACACATTTTTTTTATAACACCCTTAATTTGGTTCTAGCTAAGCAATACTAGATATGACTAAATTGTGCTGCATAGCAAGATGTTCTTTTGTTCAGTTTTCCTTTAGATCGAGTTGAATGTGTGTCAGTACTACAGAGAGAGGACAGTGATGATATCTTTCACTCCGGAGACTGTGACAGAACTCTTGCATTCATATGTGAAGACAGTGAGTACTATTATTTTACTGGCTTGCAAATAGCAACATGTTCTAGAATGCTCTATATCTAAACACGCACATACAATGGTTAGCAAGAAAATATTATAACTATGTTACACTTCAGTTAGTACATATTTTTAATAATATCTGTAATTAGATAAACATAATAGAGTTATAGAAAAATGAAACACAATAAAAGTAAAATAAAAGTGGTGGTGGTGGTGGTGGTGGTGGTGGTGGTGAAAACTCTGCTTCTTAAGAAAGATGCAATGAGAGCATAGAAATATTTATGTGTTTGTGATTTTACTTTTATTTGTGTTTCATTTTTCTACAATTCTATCATTTTTTTTTTTTTTTTACTTGTTAAATTTTTCTTAGTGTACATTTATTTTTAGTAAATTAACTTAGGATATACTGAAACTTGTCCAACATTAGATTTTATGCTCACATTTAGAGTTGTTAGAAGCAATTAAATAGGAAGTAGTAAGGCTGCAGAATATTTCATTATTTTGCGAATATAATCTTGATTGTTCTGCTTGAGATTCCCTTGCTTCGAAACATCACATCGCTAGTATTTTGGTCTTCTAGCTCATTGAAGTGTGTATTATCGCCATTGCCGTTGTGAAGCTTTTGTAAATAGAAGAAACTAATCTGCTTGTGTCGTTAATAGCAATTAAATGGCGGTATCTCTTTGTAAGCTGCCAATTTCGCCAGACGTGTGTAGATAGGCAAATTTCAAACACGGCTTTATAGTGCTTTTTAAATATCATCAGGGAATTCTCATCATTGGCTTACAGCTGAGATAAGCGATAAAGTAAAACTCTGATAATTTAGAATAAATAAAGGTATTATTTGGAGGGAGGGAAATACATTCCAGATTAACAAAATTAAGAGCTAAACTACAATTTCATTTTTTTTTATCATTTATTATACTCTTTGTTAACCTGAGCCCTGAAAGTAAGTCTACCTCACATGGTTCCTCTATGGCAGTGATTGCCAAACCCCGGGTCGCAAGAAGGTCTAGAATTTTTTATTTATTTTCTCAAACTTTATGAAATTCTATTTTTACAAACACTTTTTCAAACTGGGACATATTGAAGAGTTTCTGATTTAGTGGCAATAGCAACATTGTTGACACTCTGCTGCACTTGGTGACAATAGCAACAGTGTTGATCACTCTCCTGCACTCGGTGACAATAGCAACAGTGTTGACACTCTCCTGCACTCGGTGACAATAGCAACAGTGTTGACACTCTCCTGTACTCAGAGTTTCGGACCCGGCTCAAGGAAATGCTCGTTCTGAATCTGAAAGTTTAAAAGGCTGTTTTCCTTCCTCTGACAATACAGTCCACCTCTCTGGAAAGAGTATTTCCAGGTCTTGTATCAATAAAGATCCTCAGATTGATTTGTGCTGTGCTCTACACATCCACATAACACTCACACTCGAAAAGCTCACGTACAAAATGAAGCAGTATCAAAGCTGTCACTGGAAAACTCTATTTATGTCACCAATTTTTTTTCTCTCTGTAATATTGTGTGTATCTTTCTATTTGTAAGATTAAAAGGTTACTGAAACTGATTCAGTTTTGTTAATAATATCTAGCAATACAAAATAAAAACTCAAAATAACTCTCACCATGAATGGAACAGCTTAATAGCAGAATAGTATATTCTAACACTTACTGAACATTACAACAAAGTTACATTAGTGTTAAAAATTGTGCTTTACATTTTCTTTGATCTTAAAGTTATTGAAATAATACTCTTTTAGTTAGTTTAACTAATTGAATTAAATTAATTTAGTAAATATAAATATGAAAATAATAATGCCTCATCCACATTCTCGCCAAGACGACCTGAGGAAACCAGTGTGTGAGAATGTAGTAGGTGCCCTCGCCACAGCTTTCCTCACCTCGGGGATGCTCGGGTCCTTGTTGATCCTCGGTGTCTGATTCAAAGGGCCCTGAGACACCACCGTCAATTAGAACCCCAAGTCTTGACATGTGGTGCGTCATCGGATTTAATTCATTTGATTTTTGTTAATTTTAATTTTGTTTTCATTTAATTTTTTCTTGGTAAATTCTTTTGCAAAATATTAGTGACCGGACAAATGACACTACAATCCAATTATTGGGATTATACCGAGGTGAGCCCGTTTCGTGGTAACCGAAACATATGTACCACAAAGATAAGAGGAAATTGAGCAATGCATGAGTTCGCATAAGTGATGTTGTACGACAAGTTTGACATCGAAACAACAGCTGCACGACCGGTGAGTGTAGGTGAGAGGTGAGTGTAGCTCTCGTCCTCACTTGGCTCGTAGAGTCTCGTCCGGGTCGTCGCTGTGATAGTGTGGATGAAACATAATAAATATAAACCACATTAAATCATGTAAATAACCCTTTGGCTCACCAGGCCGGGAAAATATTATATTTAGAGTTGCGATCAAAAAATGTTTGTCGTTGGAGTATTTATTATGTTAGTCTCAATGTCTTAGTTATTGTTCATAATATTCTGAAATGTGTTAATTGTTATTGCTTGTGAACCAAATTAATGATGTAATTCGATTAAAAAGATTTAACCCATAGTTTGTATTAATTAGGTGTGGATATATGAGGCAGGTTTTACTGTACTTACCAAAGTTTACAGTTGATGTTGATAGTGTACCAGCAGAACAAGGCGCGGAATTTAGCAGTCACCGGTATGTGTTCTACTCCACTCCCAAGACCTGGGTCGATGCTGAGCAAAGTTGTAAAGCCAACGGCTCCTATCTGGCTGTTATCAACAAAATGGAGGAGGCGCTCTTTCTCGTCAATAATACCAGAGGTGATTTAACTAAACCTTACCTGATTTATTATTGTCCGTGCTGGTTGTGTTTCAAAGCTCACACCATCGATCTGGAAAACAGATTTAAATTTGGAAAATATATTAACTCCCAGAACAACAGGAAATAAATACAGTAGAAGCCAAATATAGAATGCTCCGATATACCTCAAATTCAGGTTTATCGCGGTGAAAAAGTAAATCTCCTGAAAAAAATCATTATTATTGTATTTTTAAATTCTTACTTGTAGATATTTAGTAAATGGAGCGATTCTACCTGATCATTTATCACTAGACTCTCATCTCCGACCAACAAGAAACAATAACCCAAGGCAAGCACCTCTGTCCTTGAAACTCAGCAGCCAATCGGCTACTAATTGGTCCCCCTTGCCTCCTTGTCCACAAGTGCAAAGTCTATGTATCATTCATTCATATAGTGTTCAGGGCAGGCACGTGTAGTGATGTCACAGAGGAGGAAAACATATTCTGTGACATGTGAGTAGAACAGTGTGAAGGACTGGAAGTAAAGGGCAAGTAAGTCACGTGAGTGCGGCATCTCACGTGGAGCAATCAGAAGGGGGATGAAAGAAGAACATCAAGGTGCGGCAGAAGGGATTGCAAGTATTTTTCAGTTTTTATAGAATATAAATTTGTTGGTAAAAATTAATCAAATATGTCTCCAGTAGCAACGTAAAGTTTAGTTTTCTGCACATTCTAATATCAACATATCTTGAATATCTGTCAAGGGTGTGCTGTAATGTTGTCAAAACATTTTCTCTTTATTTAAAATGTTTTGACAACATTCCAGCACACCCTTGACAGATATTCAAGATATGTTGATATTAGCATGTGCAGAAAACTAAACTCTACGTTGCTACTGGAGAAATATTTGATTTATTTTGGCCAAACAAATGTAATGCTATAAAAACCGTAAAATTACTCGTGCGCCCGTAAAACAAAAACAGCTCACCTCCAATATACTGTGGTTAAACTATAAGGAGAGGAGGGGGGGGGGGGGGCCGCTTGTCCCCCCACACCC
>CABFVX010003947.1:38203-49323 GCA_902151425.1 Timema shepardi | reverse complement strand
AAAAAAGTGGTTTTTACCAAACTTTCGTGACTAAGGTGACTTTGTTGGGTTAAAACTAGACTTCCAGGACAATGTTTGAAACAGGTAAACTAAACATATTGAAGTGAAAACAAAAAATTACATTTTGTTTGGACAAAACGGTAAAAAAAACACTAGTCCGCAAAAAAAATGTGCTGTCAACTTAATAAAAAGGTAAGATTTAGCGGCAGCTGGTCCGGGAAAAGTATGTACAAGTCACAAAGACAAAATATTACACAAAAATCATCTTGTTACTTCACAAAAATTGTGACTATGTTTTTAAATCTCAATTTAGGCTATAAAAATACAAAATAACTACTCAACATCACCAAACTGCAACATGCATCTGGTAACAATGTTATCCACTTTCATTGTGGTTCTGCGGTCTGTTACTACTAAACTATACCTAGAAAAATATCGTTCTGAATCTGCATTTGAAATCGGCAGCCACAACGCTTGCAAACACTTTGTTACGAAGTCACTGAACATACTGTCTGTCTTCAGCCCCAGCAGCACATTCTCAATTTTTAAACTTTCGATGCCATCACTCTCTTCCATCAAAACTTTCAATTTTTATTTTTCAATATCCCAAAATATTAGCGTGAATGCCGAAAATCGTGACTAAATCGCGATTATCGCGGACATCATTTAAAATCGCGAATATCGCGCTAAAACGCCCATTTCGTGAATTATCGCGACAATTCTGATCATATATTTGCAATCAGGGTAACCTGAAATGTGAACATCTGAAAGAAAAAATGCCATATCTAACATCAGCGAATTATCGCGAACTCCACAAACGCAGGGCTCTGATTATAACTAATATCTTACTGAATGTACATCATTACAACAGTTTGTAATGATTGGTAAATGATGTTGAATCAAAGCATAGAATCATTGAGACAACTCAATTAAAATATCAGTAAATCATTATCATTATCATCATCATTATCATCGTCGTCCTGTTACAACTACAATTTCCTGTGGTTGGCTAGGCTTCTCCCCATAAAAATATATTCTCCACTTAGATAAAAGTCTATTAAATCAGAGTCATGTGATCACAACTTCCTATAGTATGTTTGTATGACTAGACGAGACCCACCCCTCAGGAAGTGTTTTAATAGTTCACAGTTTATAGGTGGTAGGCATGTAAAAAATTGTTTCTTAGGTTTTTATATGTGCTTATTAGATTGTTTTGTAGTTTATTCTTCAAATGGTCAAACTAGTTTCATTAGAGGGATTTAAAATAGTAATAAATCTGCTTCTAAATCCTCATGTACAAGTCTTATATTGAAAAATAAATAAATTCTTTTAAGTAGCTCCTCAATTTTTTTAATTTATGTATAAAACAAACCAGAGAATTTATGTTTTCCACAATAATTGATTTATACTCGAATGACCTTTGAACCCGTAGAATCAATAAACAAGTTATGTTTGTGCTGTTAGGTTTCCACGACCTGTGGGTGGGCGGCCGCAGGGGTCGTCTAACTTGGGAGTGGGTGCACACGGGGGAGCCTCTTCAAAAGGAGCTACTGCCCTCGCAGTTCCCCGTGTGGGGTGACGGGACTACTCCCCGTGGATGTCTCAACATACACAGGCCCACCAGTGACTCTTTCCTCCTTGTCGATAGGGACTGCGATGAGTTGAGGGGGTACGTCTGCGAAGAAAGTGAGTCACTTGTGGAACTAAAGCTAAATATATGTTGGTTCTCCTAATGGCACTCATCTGTTGCTTTGTAGACAATGTTTGTGGTTCAGAGAAGATCAGTCACTAGAGCAGTGAGTTAAGAAGACCTCTAACCTTTCTACCGGCAAATGCTTCTGTTAAATGTAAACGTAAATCAAAAACTGCCACAGAAAAATGACCAATTATATCAATAAAATTAGACTAAGTTATTAACTACGTGATTTTTTGATATTTTTCATCTATTTCATGAGAGATTTTAGTCAGTTTGAATCTTAGGTCACAGTTTCTTAGTAATAATGTAGGGAGAAATAAGAATGGTGTTATTAATTTGGAGTTCACTATAAATGTATTTACACACTGATAACCTATGGATAATTTGTTAAGAGGTTGAAAACATAATAACTATTGTATGATTAAATTAAACTATGGCTGGCCTATTGGTCAGCATTCCTGGATACTAATCAAGAGGTCCGAGTTAGATTCCCGGCAGTACCATAGGCATCTTTCCTGAAGGAGAATGGTTCCTATGGTCACCATGATCTTGGTTAACCAGGCATAGGTTAGGTTAAGTTTAACCGTGGATTCACATGTTCACCGAAAATCTAGCACACAACAGAAATGGGGTCACATGACAAGCTCTAAGCCAATCACAAGATTTCCACCTCATCGGCTTGAGCTGTCCCTCTAACGTTCAACTCGTCTTTGTTTTGTCCGCTGTGCTTGAGATGTTTGGCGCAGGAAAACCAATCAAAGTTCGGAACCAATCATCTCAAATCAGTGCGCATTTGACAACGCATGCGCGGTACAACCAGAAGCAAGCAGACAGCTTCGTTGGCCGTTGTGAGGAGAGTTGAAATATTCTGTGAATGTAAAGCTTGTATCGATGTATTGGATTGTGGCACGACACAGCGTTATAATTTGAAAACATCCATCAGGAAATTATCCAAAATATGTGTATATCTACTAGAAAATAAACTATATTGATAATCAGTTATGCCAGTCAGGTAGATTCTGCTTTCTATTTTCTGCAAACATGTGAATAAAGCCTTATATTGGCAGCACATCATCATCTCATCATCATCTCATCAGGGCAATCTGACCAACCCTACATAGTGGCCCAACCTTAGAAGATATTTACATATTCCCCACTGCTAGTAGCAGTTGTTGCAAGGAGATAAAAGGGTAATGATCCAAACCAATGGTTTCTTCCAGGCAGTGCTATGCTGGCATCATACAGCCAGAGTTACCGGTTTGATGAGACAGAATACATGTTCTACACCAAGAGAGTCACTTGGTATGAAGCTACATACATTTGTCAGTCCAGAGGACATCATCTTGCCATCATCGACACGAGACAACTCCTTCAGTTTATTTACAATGTCAACAATGGTAAGTCTCACTTGCTAACCACTTATATTTACTTGGGTACAGACATCATCATTCCTCTATGTTCAAAAAAGTACTGCAATCGTGTTTCTTGTCATTAGGAAGGGTAGTTCTAGATGTTTCACTAACTCAAAGGGCTTTAGATTTATGCAAAACATTCTACTGTATTTTCTTATTTTATCTTTTCACTGTGCCTAGGTACTTGCTCAGGCCATGCGCATACGTTATTACTCTAAAAGAATAGGTGTGAGGAAGAGAACATTATGTGTAAGGAGAGTTGGAAACCATTTAGGAGAGTCCACCTTCGATACAGCCAGCCAGAATTCTAGCCATGACCTCCCCAAGACCGCCAAACTAGACCAGAAGATCCTGAAGTTTAATCCAGGTGTCCACCGATAATGGTTTATACTAGCTCTGTGATGCTAAGTATTTAAAATCATTAATTACATCCATCACTGTTTCCAGCCTGTGGTCTAAGTCAGCTTATTCAAGCCATATATCTCCACTACCGGCTTGCCACGCCTGTCGTAGCTTCATATGCCTTATAATCTAACTTAAGACAAGTATAGGCACAACATACTGTCCCCGGCCGTTAAGTTATCAATGTGAAAGGGTAAACCCACATTTCACCAATTATAAATTTTTCGGCCAGGGCGAGAATCGAGCCCGGGACTCTTAGCTCAATAGGCAGGCACGCCACCAAATGAGCTATATTCTCCCAGTGTTTATGTGGATTAGCGAAATACTCGAAGCATTGTTTATTAAAATATGCAAATAAAAATTCCCACAAAAATATAACATATTTAGAAATAATTTTATATGTTTTTTTTAATTCAAAATTATATACACATAAAATTTTGTCAGTGTGTGTGTGTGTGTGTATGACTGCAGGCCAGATAGTAATATAACAGTCTTGCCTACAAGCCTGGGCTGGTCTCGCAGCCCGTGGGTTTGAGAACCCTACATTACACCATGCAGTTATTGAGGCAGGTATCATATTGTTACTTAATATTGGTTCCTGGTTCGATATATAGATTGTCCTCCTTGATCTAGATTAACATTATACAAGAGTATAGTGTAGCAAGATTAGCTGTGATGTGCCTGTCTTGTTTATTATATTTGGAAGAAGGTATAGGAAAGGTGGATAGAAACATATAAAAGGGGGACGAACACAATATGGCCTTTACATTGAAAAGAAGAACACAGTTCACACTTTACACTGCCGCCACTGGACAAAGAGGTAATGGTTGCCTCTTTAAGAAAATTGATCGTCACCACCCAATCCCCCGACAAAGGTTTCATTCTATCAGAACTCATCAGGGAGGAGTGTGAAACGCTCAACGCAACTTCCTGAAAGAGGAAACCAAAAAAACAGAAGGGGAGAAAAAGGAAAATGGTAAAGAAAGATAGAACACATAGATAGGAACACGTAAAAGGTATAAACATAAAGGACAAACACTGTTTATTAGTAGACTTACAACTTAGCGGCAAAATTGGCTATTAATGGTGTGCATTAATATAATTTTGGAAAGGAGATGAGAAGGATGAATTATTAGAAAGTTCATCAGTATTTGTTAAAAAAAAGGAAGGAAAACCACGCTCTAAAAGAAACTCCCCTTCTGCAAATAGCACCGCAAGTTGATAGGCTATATTTTTTTTAAGAGCCCCTGGATTGGATGAGGAAAAAACACTAAAATACTAAATTAATTACGCAGCACCATAAACACATCAATTTATTATAACACCATAATAGAAGCTGCTAGGTTAAAGGAATGAATTCAAAAATACAATAATATCAAGTATTATTATTATATCTTGAAGGCACATCGACGCAAGAGTTATTGATGTCTAAATATCACGGTAACAGGATGAACAAGAATATCTCTGGAATCATGAGAAACTCACACTTCTTTCTATTCATCTCCGGTCTTAAGTCACCCACGTCAGTGGTCACACAGGTTAAGATGTCAGTGTCTCAATAAATTGGGTTGCTTTTGACAGGAAGGTCATGTTTTGAATCTGTCTGTCCCCTCTTCATGCTAATATGAGAGCACTACCTATAACCCTCCCTCCTCACCCTCCTCACCCTACTCGCCACCTCATCACTAGTTCATGTGTTAAAAGACAACACCACATCGTGATAAAAATAGCTGGCACATCACGGACAAAACCCATTCCAAATTCATGCGATCAACCCCTGATATTATAGTGGGCAAGAACTGCAGTAGCCACATCTAAATATCATAATATTTAGATTGAAAAATGACACCTGGGTGCAGGAATTGAACTCTGGACCCTTGGCTTAGTACACCAAGGCTCTTAAGGGGGAACCCCCATACCTTCTATTTTGTTTCAAATCCGCTACGCTTCATGGCTTCGTGCGTGTAGAGAACTTCAATTCCATTTCCCCCTCTGTTAATTCTATTGTGTACATCTATACATTTCGTCGCCTGTAGGGTTGACTGACTGGCAGATATACATTCTTTCCAAAAATAGATTCCGAGACAAAGAAAGTAGAGGGTCGGTTTCTTCTCTTTTTCTCGGCTAATGTTTGGAAGGGCGGGTTTGGGTTCTATCTCAAAATTATACATAGCTGTAGTAGTTTTCATTCAACATTCTTTCAGTGTGTATGTATGTATATATATATATATATATATAATAGTATATTATTAACTATCAATAATAGTATATTAAATTTGTATTTATAATTAAGGTGTAGGCCTAAAACATTGATATTATGCATTAATTAATTCAATAACTAATTCTAATTGAAAGTTAATCGTTAAAATAAAAGGTCCAATAAATTAAAATGTGGGTACCTAAATCTTTTAAATTGTTTTAATAATAATTCATAATAGACCAAATTGAACCTATTTTGGATAAAAACAATTTATTTTTACATTAACATTATGTACAAGGATTTTACTTATAATAATAGAAGGATTATTTATTGAAAATGCACCAAAATTCTCCTGATGAGGATGTAAAAAAAATGTGATTACTATAAAGGTGAAAACCACCCCCCAATGCGTTTGGCCAGGTATACTCTAATTCTTGGAGGAAGAACAGGTTTAGAAAATATAAATAAATACATAACAAAAAATGGTGGTCAAATTGGATGGCATTTTACTAAATTATTATTTTAAAGGTAGGCCTATTTATAATATATATCGAAAGTTAAAGATCACATTATTTGAGCTATGAATAAATCAATGTAGTTTTACTAACGTTTGTGACAGTCATTTACTCTTCTTACGAACAAAATTTTAGTATACTCAACCTAAAGACAATAAAAATATTAATTATATTAAGTAAAATTTTACAATACTTCCCAAAACAATCGGGAAAAGTTAATACATTTCCATGTGTGTTTAATTCCCATAATATTTACAAAGTCCAGTCATTTAGCGTTAGGGAAAGAACTTTAAATAAAACCAATAACAAACTAAACACTTCTTTATTTATTAATAAACAAAAATATTTGTAAAGTGTCTAATCTTTAAAATTATTTAAATTAAGTATTGGAAGTTAGTGATTAACTAATGTTGAAATGAAATATAACAATATAAGATTTCCTTAAATGACTGAGTAATGTTGTTTTGGGGGTTTCTTATTGTTTACAAGTATCAAACAACGGTATGTAAAAGTGTAATTTAAAAAGTGGTTTTATAGTAAAATTAAATAAATTTTAGATCAAGTCACGTCAACAATGTAAGTTAACAATAAAGATAAAAATGTAAAGGTAAATAATATTGATGCAATAGCTCTTTGTTACAATTTCATATAATTAAAGTAAGTAGAGTTAGCTAAGACAGGGTTGTTACAATTCTACCCAGCCAAAAAAAAACCACATGGGTTTTTATTAAAACTACCCACTTAAAAAAACTTATTATATTTTGAATACAGAGAAATTGTCTAATTTTGTAAAGTAGTTAGTCTATTTTCCTTTTAATATTTAAAATATGATTAATTACTTTAAATAAAAATGTAGATAGATTGGAAATGGAATTAAACATACTAACAAAGGACTAGATCAAACTAATGTTATTTAATATTTTAAAGAATACAGATACATTTTAAATTTAAAACATTCTTTTCTAAGAACCAAATTTTACTAACATGATTGCATGAAAGTTTTATTTTGAATTTTGTTAACCAGTGTCTGTTGTTTTAATTCCTTTAAAAAAATTGATTTATAAAATATAATAATGTTAGGCGTGGACGGGTGTTATTTTTTTTGTAAAGTAACAGTCTAGGCACTAATTAATATGTTAGAATTATTGGTCAAATCAGATAACATACATAATATCTTTAATCACACCACAACAAACCCAATAAAACCTAATATAGCCCAACTTATTTTTTAAATAGCTCGGGTTTTTATCAAGCCTGAGCTAAGAGCTATTCATTGGGAATAGAATGGTTTGAATTTCTACAAAGTTAAACAATTATAATTAACAATTCTAGAATCGTACTTGTATGTGTGTGTGTATGATTTTTGAACACACTACGCACACATATACAAGGACACAAACATGTTTGGTTTGTGATCTTCCTCCTGCCCACAATTTATAAGCGAAGGGTGTCCAAATTAACGTATCTACTCATTCGAGTTCGGTCATTTTCGGCTTGCTACAATTAATATAAAGATTTAAACAAAACCCATCAAAGTAGGCCTGTCTTTACTCGCAACACCATGCTGTAAAATTAGCAGGATCAATCTTGCTTAAAGTGTTTAGAGGTTTGAAAAAATAAATAACCGGAACAGTGCACCGCACAGACATTCCCTTATGGGTTACTGACGACAAATTATGAACATTTGATTCCTAATTGTAATATACAATGGCAGTAAACCAACTCTTGGCTAGTTGCTATGAGAAAGTATGTAATATTGTGTCGTACTATTCATTTTAATTTACGTGAAAATGTTTATAAAGTGATAGTTTTCCATTAACTTATCACAAAATAAAATACTGTCAAAAAAATTTCCAAGCAAAAACAAAATATTCAGTTATTTTAATAGATATAATATAGTTCTGATAATTTATAAATGACAGCCTATTAACATAGAAAATGTAAGTGTTTCCTCAAATTGAGTGTGTGTGCGTATATAGGTCAGTGGCACACCCAATAGAGGTAAAACTGGGAATTGGTCTCCCCCAAAACTCAATACTAGTTTAATAAATACATTAATTATGTGATTGTTAAAATAAAGAGCATTAAAGATGTGTCGAGTGCATAAGCTAACTTTTAAAACCAGGTTTACGATTTATATTTCAAAAGAGATAAATGCTCTACACATTAAAATAACCCGTAAATTTCCTATTGAAAAAAACAAATTCATACTAGATTCTATATATTGTATGCAAGGCCAAAGCCAGATAAATATTGAATTAAAACTACCTTATTTACTGTTTAAAAATAACAAAAATAAATACAATGAACGATCTATATCTACTAGTATTGTGATTGTCAAAAAAATCTAACTCGAGATCTCGATAAATGTCAACATTTCATGACCCCCTGAAACCAAAAACATGGTTTCCCCAATGCCGTTTGCCTGTCCGTCTGTCTGTCCATAACTTTTCCCATAGTACCCCTTTTATACATTTAAAACTTTTTTAAACTTATTACATTACCTTTAAAAATTAATTTTTACCCTTTTAAATCCTTTTAGTTACCGGTGACCTGGTCGTCTAGGGGTAAGGTGTCAGACCTCTATGCTGGCGGCCGGGGCTCAATCCTCGGTCCTGGCACAGATTTATCTGATTACCAAACCCTTCCTTCACCTCCGACAAGACATCTTGTGAATGTGAGGAATGCCAGGCTTCCACCGTGGTTCGGATTCCACGTTAAACTGTAGGTCCTCCATTTCATCTCACAATCACCCTACCATTACACATTAGCGTAAGTGCGTGTAACCCAAACGGGTAGTAAGACGCGGTGCTAATAATAATAATAATAATTTTAGTTACCCTAAACTATTCTCCCGGGCAAAGCTGTACTTCATGCTAGTAATATATAAAAAACAAAAGTGAGTTTAGGTGTGTTCAGAAAAATCTCAGCCCCTTCGAGATAGGTTGAAAAATTGAAATTTTTAAGATATTTAGAAGGACCACCTCATTTAACAAGGAAAATTTACGAAATAAGGAATTTCAAAATTGGGCTCCAGGACTTGGGGGAGGGAGTCAAAATAAGAAAGACGTTTTAACTTCGGTAGAAAACTGAAATTTGGGGAAAAGGTAGGGTGAGACTACTCCAGAGAATAAGATAAGTGTTAAAATTTCAAGTTTATGAGTGAAAGCTGGGCGAGAAATTTAAAGTATGATTGCCATAGTTAGGTTGGTATTGTGCAAGGAGGAATTATATAAATGCTATCGGCTAGATGTTGAACGTCCTAAGTTGAATAGTTTGATATAGTACAAAGAATGGATCAGCCTGCTAGTAAATTATACATGTGAGATGATTTCACCCTAAACCTTTATTTGAAATAAGTCTCTTCTCTAGCCCCCTCCTCAGTAAACACAATATAATATTTAGTCACAAGAGAATGTCTAGCTATCTGGACAGTTATTATGTTATGGTCAGATAAATAAATCGAGCGTTGAACAATGACGTTCATATAATGGCAATAAAAAAACTTTGCTTAAATAATATTTGTTTAAAATAAATTAATAAAAATGCACAGCATTTGTCAAAACAAAAACATTATGTAACATAAAACATATGTGTAGTTTTCAACACAAAATTGATATTTAAAATACATAAAAATGCACACAAGTTTGCAAAACTAATAAATTAAAAAGGGGAATTAGTCATAAATGTTAACACTAAGTCAATATACTATTTTAAAAAATCCCGTAGCTTATGGAAACAGCTGTTATTTAAAAAATGTTTTTCACTGATTTAACACCCTTTAACATTAGCCGTAAACTTTATTTTACTTTTTTAAATCATCATAAATATTTTTATTTATCTAATGAATTTATAGGAATAAAATATTTAAGAATCTCTTAGAAATAAACAAACACAATATATCTATTGACATTATTTATTTGACATCTTTTCTAATCAAAAGAAGAGTGTTGATATTACGCTCAAAGCTCCTCAATGTGTTGATTCGTGTTAAGTTACTTTTTAATGAGAAGAACAATATGCAGATTTAAAAAAAAATACAAGTTAGCACAAGTAGCTATTTGGCATTTTAGTAAGGTTTTCCCCAGCTCCTATAATGATCACAACACCCTATATAAGGTCTTGCTCGACGTTCTCCGACTTTAGTTTTTAGCTCATTGCCTTACTAACCGTTCGGGCTATACACATTTACTCCCACTAATAGGGTAGGGGTTATGAAGGTAGAATGTAGGTGAACTGTACCTGTACTTGCATATAGAAATAAAAGAATAACATTTAGAAAAAATATCTCGAGAATGACCGGCTGTGAATTGAACCCCGATCTCCCCGTTGCCAGTAGGCCAGACTAAGTGAGTCTTGCATTTAGTTTACGTGCTCTCTAGTGCAGCCATGAATGATTTTAATTGAGATTTTTATTCCTATTCTAGAACAATATTTGGTTTTGTGTTTGTGGCGCTATCTTTATACTTTAGCATTCAATCATATAATAATGCTAGGAGTTTGGTGACTTCACTGGTCTTGGAGTAAAGTTCTCGCCTCAAGGCCTTGTGTTCGTGGGTTAAAAACCCCGCTGGGGTCAAAGGATTTCTTTCGAGTGATAACTTTTTTTGGAGGGAAAGTAAAGCCATCAGTCCCATGTCGGTTGTGGTCTGTAAGATAACCCTGTAAGGTTTGTGAAAATACCTTTCCCACCAAAACTACTAGCTCCTTTCAATCTCACTCATAGAAATTCTCGTGTGCATATATAATCATTTGGTTCAGAAAGCGCACGTTAAACACAACAAATAAATAAAACTAGTAGTTGGACCCGTTCCTTACCCAAGCTATAAAACTAGTAGTTGGACCCGTTCCTTACCCAAGCTATAAAACTAGTAGTTGGACCCGTTCCTTACCCA
>CABFVX010003947.1:20178-33702 GCA_902151425.1 Timema shepardi | reverse complement strand
ATTATTATTATTATTAGCACTACGTATTACTACCCGTTCGGATTATACACACTTATGCTAATGTGCAATGGTAGGGTGATTGTGAGATGAAATGGAGGACCTACAGTTTAACGTGGGATCCGAACCACGGTGGAGGCCTGGCATTCCCCACATTCACAAGTTGTGATTAATACACGTCTTGTCAGAGGTGAAGAAAGGGTTTGGCAATAAGATAAATCTGTACCAGGACCAAGGATTGAACCCCAGACCCCTAGAACAGAAGTCTCAAATTAGTTTACTTAGTGAAACTTGGTAAATTTGTTTGAAACTATCACAAATATATCAACACAAAAAACTATTCACACATGGACTAAATATATATAGAATACTACTACTTAAAATGTATTACATTTTTAGAGTAAAAAAAACAAATAAAAACAGTAGAACTATTCTCACTGTAGAATGTATATTTGAAAACCAGTTTGGAACGTCAGTTGCAACAAACCCTAATGGAACTGTGAGGGGAGCTAGCGGGTCGTTGAGCGGTGGAGGAAATGGCTTCAAGAGACACACACAGCAACCGGCCGGTAGACTCAAATATAAAAACAACGATATTCTCTTTTAAAAAGCACAACACTTGATGTGCTGGTTCAGAAAACTGTTCAGGTTAAAGTTAATCAATTATGGAGGGGGTGAAATAATAATTGTTTACATATTTCCTTAAGTTTATTTTTAATCAATAAATATAGTTTTTTAAAATACGACCCTTGTTCAAATTATTAATTAAAATACATATTTTTATATTAAAAAAAAAATCTAAATTATTCAGGAAATAGTCAAAACGACAATCTTTTTGAAAACAGAGACATCAAATTTTTGAAAAGGATTTTTGGGCTTAATCGTAAAAGAAAAATCATAAAAATTATTTTAAAACGTTGAAGTTCAATATTTTATATCTTTTTAATGGTTGGATTTACAGAAACCAAATAAATGTTGTTGTAACAAATAACCTTTATTTTAATAGGAGAAAAATTGATCAAATCTATTAAATAATAACTACCATCAAATTTAAGGAGGTTAGTAGTACAAGTATTTTAGATATTTGGTGGGAGTTCCCCCTTAACACAAATATATCCAGGATTCAAGGTGTCATTTTTCAATTTAAGGAATATAATAAGGATTTTGTTGAACAGATTTTCATGACTTGTGGGTTGACGGCCGCAAAGAAAATAATTTGTGGAAGTGGACAACCAATCAAAAGCCGATCCCACCCCGCGGTGATGAAATGTTCCCACCATGGATCCACAACACGGCCAGACCTGATCACCTGTGTCTGAATCTGTACAGACCCGCACAAGATGTTGTTCATTTTGTAGACCGTCGTTGTGAGGAGACCTTTGGGTTCATCTGTCAAGGCGGTGAGTAGCCCGGCGGTGTGAACAAACATCTCCATCGCAATATTTGTTAAACTATAATCATTCTATGTATCACTACTACTGTATATACCACTATACCACTTGTCCATTTCTATACCATTAAAAGCTAAATTACATCTTGTGAATGTGGGAAATGCCAGGCCTCCACCGTGGTTTGGATTCCACGTTAAACTGTAGGTCCTCCATTTCATCTCACAATCACCCTACCATTACACATTAGCGTAAGTGCGTATAACCCGAACGGGTAGTAAGACGCGGTGCTAATAATAATAATAATAATAATAATAATAATAATAATAAAAGCTAAATTGTTGCATTTGTATTCAAGTATTTTTTATTACAAATAATATTTTTTTTTCAAAAACATTTAACAAAACAGCGTTTTTATGGGATTTTTTCACTTTCTCGTCATATCTGGGGGAGAGGAACTATTGTGATCAACAAAAAACTCAAATTCAAGATTTGATGAATGTCGACATTTCATGAGCCCTTCAAACCGAAAAAGTGATTTTCACAATGCTGCCTGTCTGTTCGGGTGTCTGTTAGTTGACCTGGAGCTGAGAATATTTACCGATCGAGCTGTAACCTGGTATCTGGGGTTTAAAAAGATCCCCTAAGCCTAATAAGTACTTGGAAACATTGTTTCTAGATGTTTCCAAAATGTTTCCTGGTACTCGCCAACATAGGTAAACACTTTGCAAACAGTCAAACATTGTTTCCTGTCAAAAGTTGACTTGAATAAAACAGTGGCATTCAACCTATTTTTTTCGCGTACCCACAGATATAATTTTTGTTCAACTTTGTACTCTAGCCCCTTTTCGTCCTCCAGGACGCAGGCAAGCATACGAGGTTTATAAAATAAGGGAAGAGTAAATACAGAGTGGGCAGATAGGACATTAAAACTGATATATTATTAAATAATATATCCACTCATGTTTTCCAAGCAACCCATTCTGCATTATTGCGCTAAACCAACAAGTATAGACAAAAAAAGATGAATTAGCAAACTACTAAACAACAGTACCGGGAAGGGGTATACCACTTAGATAATTGAAATAAAGTCGAAGTCAACATGTTGAAAGTTTATAGTGTGTGTATATATATAGAGTTGATTCATTGAAAACATTTGAGATATTTACTTTTCAAAATTCATTTCTCTCCCAAAAGGACTAATATCTTATTTGACGTAAGATAAAATCGCATATCATACACTCTTTCCCAGTAAAATGTTTATTTTTAATTTGAGATAGTCAGAAGGACTCTGAATATATAGCAACATATTTCCAATAGTCAGAAGGATTTTGAATATATCATCGAATATATAAAATACCAAGACCGAAAAGGAGTTTTGAAATACAAATTGCCGAAATTAATTTAGTTTTTACATTTTAAAATACGTAGATGTGTCCAATATTGATATCCTGCCAAGAGTGAAGTGTCCTCCGATCTCCTGGCGGTTTTTATTTGATTTATTTTACTCAGAGAGGGGGAAAGTAGGGGCTACACACAAGACAGACACTAAGAGAAAGAGAGAGTAGAGGGTAGGGGTGAAAGGGGAATATGTGTCGAGAAAGCAGTAGAAAGACCGAGAACAGTAATCTAGGCAACGTGGAGCCATATAGCGCCATACTCCCCGGCGGCCTTAGTGAACACTCAATGTTGGTCAGGTCAGTTCCCTCGCTCATTCAGTCTTGACCACATGTTCGCCTAGCCGGTTGTGTGGCGTGGGAGATAGTCAGCTTGGGATGTACATAGTGAAATGGGGTATGGTGAGTTATGAACAACATCATATTATTTAAACTTGGTAGAATATTATTTGAAGTAATTTAGGGTATTTTTAAAATTAAATGTTGTAGCTATGATAAAATGCTACAGGACCCCCAAAGTTGTTGATATATATTGCAAGCTATGCATATTCTATAATCTCTTTATAAAATAAATTAAAAACAAAATAATTAGAAATATATATGTATTTTTTAAATTTTACATATGCCTCAAGATGTCTTCAAGTACCCCAGATTGAATACCACTGTAGTCAAAGATGTCGTACGAAGATGCTGCTGCAATGGCTTGTGCTGTTTATGTAGCTATGGACAGTTCAAGAAGACAGTGCATACGAGCTAGCTTCTGATAGAACTGAAGTTCGAAGACCACACTGGTTCTATTATCTCCCCTCACTCATCTCCTTCAGATTTTGAAGCTCTTTTACAAATTGTTGATCCCAGGATAGTGGCCCATGTTGTTTGTTGTCAACAATTTTGACTAACAAGGAAACTGTTTCTTGTAACTCATTTGAAATGAATGACAAGAAACATTGTTCCCTCAATGGGAAACATGAAAAAAAGTTTTCAAGTGCCTCTAAGCTTTAGATATATATTGATATAACCCTAAAATTAAGCGTACTTAAGAGGGAAAAGAGAAAAAATTACTTTCTCAAAACAGACAGTAATAATTTTGATTAAAGCTTGTACACGATGGTGCGCGTAAATGGATGATTTTGAATCTTTCATTTAAAGGCCATAATTAAAGTTGGCAGGACTGTGATGACCTAATTCTTTGCCACTGTCAATGCCGTTTAGGTGCCATGGAGCAGTAGTTGGGTGTGCATCCAACGTTCGCAGTAAAATAATTTTACAAAAACAATGATTCTATGACATTGCTCGACGATAATTTCGGTGTCCTGATCCAGTTCTCTCATCTCACGCTGTAAAGACATTGGTTTCATACTTTGAAACAACAGGATCAGTATTGAGAAAGAATCATCCAGGGCCAAGAAATAAAACGCCAGAAACTGTTGAAGCAGTCAGAGCTTCGTTCCTGAGTAGTCCACAGCATTCTGCGCGGTGATATGCAGTGTTGTTAGGTTTGTCTCACCGCACCTTAGCCAGAATATTGTTCTCACATTTCAAGTTACATCCGTACAAGATTCAGCTAGTCCAGGAATTAAAAGCCTGTGATTTCAATAGGAGAGTTGTTTTTACTGAACAATTTTTAGCAAAATATAACGTGAACGAAAGTTTCCTACAAACAAAGCTTCCAGTACTGGGCTGCAGAGAATCCTCGCCTTCTACACCAGCAACCGTCACACAGTTTGCTCATCGTCCTCAAAATATTAATGAACTAAAGCCTAGGATTCGTGAAGAAGTTGAAGGGAGTTCCATTGAGATGTTGCAGCGAGCTACGACGAACCTGCGTTCACGAACGCAGGAACGCACAAGAAGAGAATGTGGCCATCTCAAGGATGTTATCTTTAAGAAATGACCTTTATGTAAAGTAAGTAATAAATGGCATAGTCATAACATCTAGACAGCCATGTTTGTATGGAGATTAAATATATTTAAAGTTGCATTGAGCATTTATTAAAATCCCCCGTTCCCACGCGCCACCCTGTATCTACACATAGTTTAACATCACAAACAAAATGGCCTTATTAATTTTCCCAATAAAATTACTTGAAGGTTACTTTACTTGGTCAGATATATCTAATTCTCGTATATCTTTGCAACTGTTTAAGAAACAAACAAAAACATCATTGCAAAGTTAAAGTAGTACTATTAAAGATAGAAAACTTTTTTTTTTTTCATAAAAGCAATAGTTTGACAATATTCGGAGCACGAGTGAACGAGAATATCTTTTTTAAAATGGAGTTCTGAGAAATGAGAGCTGATATGTATGTGACTATGCACCACAGATAGTCAGAAAAGTCTAAATTAGAAACTCCAAAATGAGGAGGGGCCAGGAAATGGGGCTGAGCTCTCAAAACTTACGGATGAAACTGTAGCTTTTAGCTAGCGGCAACAGAACAATTGCGTAAACAACATATGATGACATACTGCGGTGAACCACGATGTTCCTTTATTTACTTGCCCATTTCATTATGTTTCTGTTACAATGTATATTATTCCATTCGTGCTCTTTGGTGAAATGTGATATTAGAATATTTATTATTTCATTTTACTTATCTAATGATCAATCTCAAGCAGAAATTGATTTCTATATTGATTACGTGCACTCACTTTGTTGCTATACATATGTGATAAATACTCTTGTATTTTAAAATTTAATTAATTTCGATTGCCATAACCAAATTTGAATTTATTTATTTTCCTTTTCTCTTTTTATACTTTCTAATTATTCTTTCCCACGTGGTCTCATATAAGGTAGGCCTACTTCTCACTTTCTGAACTATGGGGAAATGTCTCTCTCTTTAGATAAATTAGCGAGAAAATCTGTGCACAACACTGTATCATTTATTTTTATATGAATTAGCCATAAATCATGTTTTTATGATTCAAAGTTATAATATTTAGTATGAATTACTTCTTAAAACCAATATATATTATCATATTCAATTATTAGTTAGTATGTCTACTGTGTATTAGTTGACCTTGATGGTCTTAGTGTAAAGTGCTCGCCTCTTGATCTGTTGTTAGTGGGTTCAAATCCAGTCAAGGCCGACAGATTTTTCTTGAGCGACAAAACTTCATATACGTATAACCCTAACTAAAAGTAAGACATAGTGGAAATAGAACTTCCTTCAGAGTGGAAGTAAATATCTCAGTCCCGTGTTGATTGTGACATGTAAACTATCTCAGTCCCGTGTTGATTGTGACATGTAAACTATCTCAATCCCATGTTGATTGTGACATGTAAACTATCTCAATCCCATGTTGAATGTGAGATGTAAACTATCTCAGTCCCATGTTGATTGTGACATGTAAACTATCTCAGTCCCGTGTTGATTGTGACATGTAAACTATCTCAGTCCCGTGTTGATTGTGACATGTAAACTATCTCAGTCCCATGTTGAATGTGACATGTAAAATATCTCAGTCCCATGTTGATTGTGACATGTAAAATATCTCAGCCCGTGTTGATTGTGACATGTAAAATATCTCAGTCCCATGTTGATTGTGACATGTAAACTATCTCAGTCCCATGTTGATTGTGACATGTAAAATATCTCAGTCCTGTGTTGATTGTGACATGTAAAATATCTCAGTCCCATGTTGATTGTGACATGTAAAATATCTCAGTCCCATGTTGATTGTGACATGTAAAATATCCATGTTGATTGTGACTTGTAAAATATCCATGTTGATTGTGACTTGTAAAATATCCATGTTGATTGTGACATGTAAAATATCCATGTTGATTGTGACATGTAAAATATCCATGTTGATTGTGACATGTAAAATATATATGTCGATTGTGACTTGTAAAATATATATGTTGATTGTGACTTGTAAAATATCCATGTTGATTGTGACATGTAAAATAGCCATGTTGATTGTGACTTGTAAAATATCCATGTTGATTGTGACATGTAAAATATCCATGTTGATTGTGACTTGTAAAATATCCATTGTTGATTGTGACTTGTAAAATATCCATGTTGATTGTGACATGTAAAATATCCATGTTGATTGTGACATGTAAAATATCCATGTTGGTTGTGACATGTAAAATATCCATGTTGAGTGTGACATGTAAACTATCCATGTTGATTGTGACATGTAAAATATCCATGTTGAGTGTGACATGTAAACTATCCATGTTGATTGTGACATGTAAAATATACATGTTGATTGTGACATGTAAAATATCCATGTTGATTGTGACTTTTAAAATATCCATGTTGATTGTGACATGTAAACTATCTCAGTCCCATGTTGATTGTGACATGTAAACTATCCCTGGAAGGTGTGTGAAACTATCTTTCCATCAAAATATGTAGCTTCTTTCTTGCTATCTCTTAGAATTCCCTCAGTTTGTTTCTCCAGGCAAAGGTATCCAGATGTAAAACAAAACCGACCTCGCATGCTCTTGACAAGATGGAGGAAAATAAGAAGGAACTGTGTATTATGTATTACTTATTTTTATCTACTTGATAATTCTGAGTGATCCATGATGGAAATGGTACATTGATTGAGCTAAGTTCATTTCAAGATAATATTTATATAATTATCCATTGGTAGATTTCCTATGACTTAAGACTAACAATTATTATCATGACCACACTTTTAAAAGCTTTGTTGAAAGTCCAATTTGTATTCAAGGTCCAACCAACTATCCTTTCAGGCTGGCTTCCTTCACTATCACTTATATACATCACTGTACTGTGTTTCTACACCACTAGGCAATAATTCATTTTATTATCTTTGTAGAATGTTAGATAATCCTGGCTATTATAGTGATTACTCCAACCTAAATAAACAGATCAGAAGGATACATTTTATGGGAAAACACCAACATTTTCCTGGATAATATAGAATATGGGAAAAGCAATCCCATTATAGCCATTCACGGATACACGGTAACTTTGTTATTTACATTTAGAGTATAATATACATTAAACATTGAAAAGAGTATAAAAGGGCAGCGCCAGTGTGTGTTTTGTGGTCTTCTGTTGAAGAAGGGAACTGATGTAGTATGAAAATTTCATAATTATGTGTTTTATTGTGTTTTTAATTGTAAACGTCAAGGTTGCAATCTTCTGGTAGTTAAATAATAGGCCTTGTCCCTCTATCCAACTTTCAATGTTTAATTTATAATAGCCACGTGGTGCCATTTTTCCTTTGAGTATAATATACAGTAACATTTTGGTAGGAAAAACCTTTTAGAAAATAGAAACACATTTTTTGTGGTCAACTATGTTAACATTCTATTATATTATTTATGTTAGTTTGCCTTTATTTATAATAACTATCAAGAGTGACAGCTCTAGATAACTTGACTTGATATATTAATATTTGAAAACAGATGTTGTAACCTTGATAGCTGTCAGATAATGTTATCCCTATAAATATCAGACTCTACTACTTACACAGCTAATCGTAGCATCGGTAACAATCATTTCTTATATTTTAGGGGGAGTAAATGAGAAAAGTGTGGAAACATTTGAAATCAATGGACGCCAGTACACATTTTATGGTTTCCAAGTGGACTACGATAAGGCTCGCACTATCTGCGAGTCAAACGGTACCTACCTGGCTCTACTTAGCACACATGAAGAGGCAGAACTTGTAATTGAATATGGTAAAAGCAAGTCAAACTGGGATATAAATTTTTATTGGGTGATCGGATTGTCCTTTCTGAATGTGCTTCATGAGATTTTAAAAACTACTTTATGATGTCACAATAATCATCATCATCATCAACTGTTTCCAGCCTGTGATTAGGTCTGTTGAGAGTAGCGCGTTAGACCACGCGGCCACCGAAGCGGGTCACCTGCATTGTTGGTTGACTGTTCACACATATCACTCTAGCGCTAGTCTAGATTGTGACACAGAGATTGGGGTTCGAATTCCTCAGGTCGACTGAAGGTGTTTTTTTTCCCCACTCTCCCTTAACTTAAATATGGGCACATTTTCTCTAAAATCCATCTTCTTCATCACCACGGCATTAGTGTAACTAATTGGTGTATGTCGCACACGACTTGTAAACTAACTTAAATCTACAACGAACACAACACCCAGCCCCCGGCCGTTAATTTATCACTGTGAAAGGTAAAACCTACATTTCACCATCGATATCTTTTTTGGCCATGCCAAGAATCAAACCCAGAACTCTTAGCTCAGCAGACAGACATGCTACCGGATGCTATCAGATTAATTGACATGTAATTTGGGGACCCGGGGAGTAAATAGGGGGTTTAACCTTTATTATTTTTTTAAAACGGGATTGACAAGTTTGTTGAAAATATCTCATTTTCTTATGGTGGGATTTGATACATTTAAATTTTAAAATTAAGAACAAGCCATATATATTAACGTTTAAATTTGATTTTTGTACCACATTTATATAATCTGTCAACATATTTTAATAAAAATAAAGAAAATATGTAGTATATTCTCAGATTTTAAGCCATACAATAACTTACTAAAAGTAAACTTATATATACACACACACACATAAAATACCCAACATTCCAACCAGAATATACACTTGTTTAATTTAATTTATTTAATTTAGATTAATTATTTTTTAAATATATTTTCCTTGCAATATATAATCAATCTATTTTTAATTTACTATGCATGTGCAATCCTTTAAAACCTACGAGTATATAAAAAGTACTAGCAACGTAAGTAACCCACTGGCTCTTAACGCTTCAAATATATATTTAAAAACTCTATGGTGTGGACTCGCGAGCGAGCTATTCCGACCGAACAGCTGCCGCTGTTAACGATGGTAGTGCCAACATTTGCGGGTCAACACAACAAGCCCGCCAACTTTAATCCAGTTTTATAAATCAGAGCCGTAACTTCTTTATTCAAGTATCTCCTCATTTATCATCACGAGGCAGAGTTTGACCCCGGTCCAGCCCCACTGCCTCACAGATAAATATTGGAAGTGATGGGGATTGAACCAAGGACCTCTGAGTCTGTAGCCAGGAATTACGATCCCTAAACCGCTGAGGCAAGGGGATCACATATAAAATATAGTCTCAGTAGTCAATTCGAATTCAAGTCAGGTTTTAGTAGCCGCTCAGACTCGGATCAAATATTTTTACCAAACTCGAAAAACTAGGGTACTTGGAATTTTTGATCTTTTCCTGAAAATTCCTAATTTAACTGCTTTTATTCAATTTTAAGATATAATTTCATAACAAATAGAGTCCCTTTATATCTCCTTTTTTCTAGTTAAAATAAATTCTAGAACTATATTAAATTTATTCAAAAAATATAATTCAAAATAAATTATGATTGTAGTACTCATTTTATGCTTCATGCCTGGATGTATTACAGAAATTTAACTTGAAATTTTCTATATACTACTTAAACTAAAAAAACTCTTTGTGTTTCCATTAAAACTTGACTCGAAGTGAAAAATGCCTACTCACACATTTCTTAACTTAATTGTTTTTCTACAATAGTTCACTATTTTTTGTAGCTATTATTGAAAATTGGGGATGGCAAACTATGGTTATAACCTATCCGGCCATTGAACATTTATGGCACAGTATCCAAATTACCTGTTGTGTGATAGTGTACACGCCCGTATGGATCGGTGGGCGCATCGAGGGGGGCATGGCAGTGTGGGTTCACACAGGAGAGCTCATCCCAGACAGTCCTGGTCACAACGGGTACCCTACCTGGGGTGTGAGGGCCCATCATCCTGGAAACTGTGTTCTGTTTGACCACACCAATGGTGATCCGTTATTCCGTGAGGAAACATGTGACAAACTACATGCTTTTGTTTGTGAAGAAGGTAAGTCAATGTTTATCTCATAGTTAAATGTACTGGTATCATAGGAAACTACGATTAAATCACGACCAGGAATGTGCAAGAATTTTATCATTGTGCTAAGTAATACACACAAACTGTGTCTAAATGTCGCAAAATATGTATCTCTTTTTAAATTACCCCCTTCGGTGGCCACATGGTCTAATGTGCTAGTCTCACAATAGACTAGACTGCCAATGATGGGGAGATAGTGGTTTGATCCTGGTTGGGTGTGCTGAGGGTATTTTTTCCTAAATAGTTTCCCACCCTCACCACACAAATGGGGGCGCACTTCCATTAATTCATCATTGTGAAAGGGTAAACCCACATTTCTCCAATGATAATTTTTTCGGCCATATTGGTAATCAAATCTGGGGCCCTTAGCTCATAAGACAGACATGCTACCGACTGAGCTAGGGTGCTAAAAGTTTGTTCACACACAGACATTATTTATTTTCTTCAATTTTTATTATTTTTGCATCAATTCGCTAGGGATGATAATGATGATCATTAGTTTCCCGGGGTTCTCTATCTTGTCCTGTGCTTGTCCAGACATTCCCCCAGGCCTCCTCTTTTTCACCTCTCTTCTGATTTGGTCGCTCCAGCTCTTCATCTGGTTGTTACAACTTTCCTTATCACATTAACATTAAAATAAAATTAGCACTTCATCGTACTACCTGTTCGAACTATACACCTACGTACTAAGTACACTAATGAGTTAGGGATGAGGATGATTGTATTTAGAAAAGGTATATCCACATTAGCGTGGAGAGAGCGGGAAGCTGGATTCAAACCACAATCTCTCAATTATTGGTAGACTAGTCTTATTATTATTATTATTATTATTATTATTATTATTATTATTATTATTATTAGCCCCACTTCTTACTACCCGTTCGGGTTATACGCACCTACGCTAATGTGCAATTGGTAGGGTGATTGTGAGATGAAATGGAGGACCTACAGTTTAACGTGGGATCCGAACCACGGTGGAGGCCTGGCATTCCCCACATTCACAAGATGTCTTGTCAGAGGTGAAGGAAGGGTTTGGTAATCAGATAAATCTGTGCCGGGACCGAGGATTGAACCCCAGCCGCCAGCACAAAAGTCTGACACCTTACCCCTAGACCGCCAGGTCACCCTAGACTAGTCTTTTGCGAGAGTAATGCCTTAGACCATGTGGCCTCTGAAGCTGGCTGTTTTATAGTTATTTTGAGATGAATCATTATCAATCATCTTAATAAATTCATAGATTTAAAGTACCCATCCATAATGTTATTTCCTATTTAAAACTCCACATCAAAAGTAAAGAGAAGCTGTGTTTATTTTATCTCATTATAATGTTTGTTGTTTATTGTTTGTAGTGGGAGACAAAGGGGGAACCCAGACAGCGACATACGAGTTTGAAGGTCAGACATACACCGTGTCTAATCATAGGGTCACATGGGAGAGCGCAGAGCAGTACTGCCAAAACAATGGTACCAACCTTGCCATGATTCACAACGCTAGGCAGGTTGCGTTCCTCAATTCCCTGAATACAAGTGAGTCACCGTCGTCATCATCATCAACAACAACTGTTTCTCTGGCTGGGTCCGTTTAGTAAAATGCTCTATCCTTCCACTCACAGTCTTTTCCCTACATGCTTTATCTCCATCATTCTCTTCTTCTCCATCCTCATTACATGGCCACAAGCCTTGTGGGCCTTGTGCCAAGTGGAACTTGGGGCCCTCAGAAGTTAGTTCCCCAATGAGTGGTTATGGATCTTGTATAAACATCATACATGGATCATTTTATTTAGAGACAAACTTTTTTTTTCAAACATTTAGCAATCATGCTGAATACTGTGAGTTTTGTTACCAACATGTTAATTATTGATACTATAGTAACTGTTGACTATACAGTCTATTATTCTGAGTGGAATATAGTACTGTGAATTAATAATTAATACTGTGACCTACCCCCAGCATTTTCCCACAAAAAAAATAACAGACAGAGGTAAGCACAAGAGAGTTATAATTTTATTATCAAAGAAAACATGATACAACTCGATGGGGGAGTGACACTTAGGAGTAATAGAGAAACCATAAGCTAGAAGGGCTGCAAGGCACAAAGGACACCTCCGGAGCCTGAAGGGCCTTACGACAATAATAACAACAGGCGGCTCCTTACAATCAGACACCCTCAAAATGGCGTCTTCAGAGAACCGCATAAAAACCTAACAAATTGGTCTCCAGTTTCATAATAACAAATAACACACAAAATATCCGTCTGACAACATGAGCAAAGAGACAACCCCTTCTCATGATTCGTAACATAGGGTGAGACAATAGCTCACGTCACTTACCTAAACAATGGCATCCACACTATGCTAATACTTGACATTGCCTAAAGTATAAGTATATGTAAGGATTCCTAAATGCTTTAATATCAAACAAGATGTCCTCAGAAATATAAATCCTGGGTGGCCCGCGGTCCCACATTTAGTTAACATATAAAAATAGACACCAGCAAAATTACAATGAACTAGTCTTACATTAACACCTAACAAGGCGTCCATACACTTGTTAATTTTCCCGCCAGCTCGCGGCCCCACATTTGGCCAACCTTGGAAGGAAAAAAGGTGGCCAATATAAACAATCTCCAGACATTAGAGATACCTAAAATATCAGAGGAGACCAAATAACTATAAAGTAAACATTGCCTTAAGGGCTGACGTAATAGATCGTTACAAAAGACGTTAGTCGGAGATATAAATTGAATTTTGAAAGATTGTATACGGCGGACTATATAAAATGCAATTACACTGAAGTAGTCTATAATTATATAATATCCATTATTATTATAGTATTGTAACCTTGTTACAACGTGACATGAAAAAAAT
>CABFVX010003947.1:0-18005 GCA_902151425.1 Timema shepardi | reverse complement strand
GTAGTATGTATTTAGGTGAATCGAACTTGTGATATTAGGTTGGGTGGGGAGCAATTGTACAATACGAAGCATTGTATTGTTACAAATGTACATCTACAAATTAACTTAACTTAGGTTTATATTTGCAAGAAGGTACAGGAAAGGTGGATATAAACATTTAAAAGGAACAAACACAATATGGTTTTTACAATAAAAATAAGAACAAAGCTCACACTTTACATTGCTGCCACTGGACAAAGAGGTAATGGTTGACTCTTGAAGAGAATCGATCATTACAAAAACATTTTAACCACAAATCAAGGTAATATATATTATCTTAGTAAAATAGCAAACCCACCACTTTGAATTGGACTAACGTTCACACGACCTGTGGCCCTCCTTTTTAACCACAAAGCCACAGAGACGAACTATGGAAAACATGATAAGGTACCATAATGCACTCGTGATATATAACCAACTGAGTTGATACTACTGGTACCTATGTCTCATATTTGTCCACATACTTGTAGTCAACATGTAATTCATTCTAACAAGGGTTCAGCTTAGTTTGGAAAATTTAAAGATAGCGTAAATTGATGAGTTTAACAAGACACTGTAAAAGTGGCCTTAGTATTTCTTTTCAAGCACTGGGAGTCTTCTTTCCCCTCTATCTCTCTCCCCTATCTTCACACCTTCCTAATTGTCAGTTATTATTATATTTCATTAAAAGTAAAATTCATATTTTCATTATATTAATGATAGATTAACATACAATTGTCTATTAGTCTTGGTAAATTATGCTATCATCATCATCATCATCATCATCATCATCATCATCACTGAAGATTTCCACCTAAGCAGTTCATCTGGCACAACCTCTTACATTGTCTATCTCTCCAAACTACTCCCTCCGCCACTTGTCTCCCCTCCAATCCTCTTCCACTCCTGTCTATCTCTCCAATCTCCTCCCTCCGCCACTTGTCTCCCCTCCAATCCTCTTCCACTCCTGTCTGTCTCTCCAATCTTCTCCCCAGCTACTTGTCTCCACTCCAATCCTCTTCCACTCCTTTCTATGTCTCCAATCTTCTCCCCAGCTACTTGTCTCCCCTCCAATCCTCTTCCACTCTGTCTATGTCTCCAATCTTCTCCCTCAGCCACTTGTCTCCACATCTACTCCTCTTCCACTCCTGTCTATGTCTCCAATCTTCTCCCCAGCCACTTGTCTCCACAGCTACTCCTCTTCCACTCCTGTCTATGTCTCCAATCTCCTCCCTCAGCCACTTGTCTCCACTCCACTCCTCTTCCACTCCTGTCTATCTCTCCAATCTTCTCCCCAGCTACTTGTCCTCCACTCCACTCCTCTTCCACTCCTGTCGGTCTCTCCAATCTTCTCCCCAGCTACTTGTCTCCACTCCACTCCTCTTCCACTCCTGTCTATGTCTCCAATCTTCTCCCTCAGCCACTTGTCTCCACTCCACTCCTCTTCCACTCCTGTCTATGTCTCCAATCTCCTCCCTCAGCCACTTGTCTCCACTCCACTCCTCTTCCACTCCTGTCTATCTCTCCAATCTTCTCCCTCCACCACTTGTCTCCACTCCACTCCTCTTCCACTCCTGTCGGTCTCTCCAATCTTCTCCCCAGCTACTTGTCTCCACTCCACTCCTCTTCCACTCCTGTCTATGTCTCCAATCTCCTCCCTCAGCCACTTGTCTCCACTCCACTCCTCTTCCACTCCTGTCGGTCTCTCCAATCTTCTCCCCAGCTACTTGTCTCCACTCCACTCCTCTTCCACTCCTGTCTATGTCTCCAATCTCCTCCCTCAGCCACTTGTCTCCACTCCACTCCTCTTCCACTCCTGTCGGTCTCTCCAATCTTCTCCCCAGCTACTTGTCTCCACTCCACTCCTCTTCCACTCCTGTCTATGTCTCCAATCTCCTCCCTCAGCCACTTGTCTCCACTCCACTCCTCTTCCACTCCTGTCGGTCTCTCCAATCTTCTCCCCAGCTACTTGTCTCCACTCCACTCCTCTTCCACTCCTGTCTATGTCTCCAATCTCCTCCCTCAGCCACTTGTCTCCACTCCACTCCTCTTCCACTCCTGTCGGTCTCTCCAATCTTCTCCCCAGCTACTTGTCTCCACTCCACTCCTCTTCCACTCCTGTCTATGTCTCCAATCTCCTCCCTCAGCCACTTGTCTCCACTCCACTCCTCTTCCACTCCTGTCGGTCTCTCCAATCTTCTCCCCAGCTACTTGTCTCCACTCCACTCCTCTTCCACTCCTGTCTATGTCTCCAATCTCCTCCCTCAGCCACTTGTCTCCACTCCACTCCTCTTCCACTCCTGTCGGTCTCTCCAATCTTCTCCCCAGCTACTTGTCTCCACTCCACTCCTCTTCCACTCCTGTCTATGTCTCCAATCTCCTCCCTCAGCCACTTGTCTCCACTCCACTCCTCTTCCACTCCTGTCTATCTCTCCAATCTTCTCCCTCCACCACTTGTCTCCACTCCACTCCTCTTACACTCCTGTCGGTCTTTCCAATCTTCTCCCCAGCTACTTGTCTCCACTCCACTCCTCTTCCACTCCTGTCTATGTCTCCAATCTCCTCCCTCAGCCACTTGTCTCCACTCCACTCCTCTTCCACTCCTGTCGGTCTCTCCAATCTTCTCCCCAGCTACTTGTCTCCACTCCACTCCTCTTCCACTCCTGTCTATGTCTCCATTCTTCTCCCCAGCCACTTGTCTCCACTCCACTCCTCTTCCACTCCTGTCTATGTCTCCAATCTTCTCCCTCAGCCCTGTATGTGCTATGCTATATGCAATGTAAGAAGTCTGAGTCTTCAGTTGTCCGATACATTCTGTGTCGGCTGCAACCAGTTATTTCCCAGCCTGGGATGTAACCAATGTTATGATACGTATCGGTGTTCTGGTGTCCCCCCCACCCCCCCAACTGTTCCACACCTCCCCTCAGAGTGAATCCTAGCTTTGTCCATGATCACATTGCTGAAAACATGATTGAGTGCTTTGCAGATAGGTTTGAGTTGACCGATGCATATCTCCATCAACTGCTCTGCAGAATCCTGTTACAGGCTGATAGTTTTACCTGAACTAGTATCATATTTCTCACAGTATTTTAAGAGACGTGTTTCCTTGTTTACATTGGCCTATACTACTAAACATGAGACAGGGAATTATGCTAACTACTACTATTTTAAACTAAGAACATTTAGAATAATGCTGTAGTTAATCTAGATTAGTGTTCCTCAAAATGTCGCCATTTGCATGCCCCTTTAAACCATGGCATAAACAATAGACCCCTTATAAATAAAAACAACCACATACAGTACCTGCTATCCTGTTAAGTCCAAACTTTTATTCTAAATTTTAATGAAACTTTAATGGTAAGATAAATGCAGCCTTTTCAAAGGGATAGTAATGCTTATAAAAGTCCAGTGAATTATTAACTCAATTTCAGTTTTCCTTTATTCTCTTTACTAGCCAATAAACTATTTCTAGCACTTACATATGTTTGGTCATTTAGAACCTGTTTTCACCATATTAATTGACATTTCACCCTATAATTTTGCTTATCTTTTTTCTCAACAGCATTCCACGACTTGTGGTTGGGAGGCCGCCAATCAGGTCAAACGTGGTTATGGCAGCAGACTGGACAAATGTTTGGCGACATGTCACAGGACGGATACTCCCCACAGTTTGTCACTACCCCTGTCTCACAGAGTGGTGATAGATGCCTCAACCTTTACAGACCGTCTGTCAACATCTCACTTTTCGTTGGTCAGAAGTGCGACGATCTCTTTGGATTCGTCTGCGAGGGAAGTATGTGTCCAACTTTGCTCTGGAAAATTATATTTGGTATCTCACGTTAAAAAGTATACATGATATTTTTTTCTAGCATAAAACAATAATAAATAATCTAATATAGATGAAGGTTAAGGAATATTTCATATATTTTATTCTACTTCACCTCAGATTAAAAAAGGTTGACTCTACCCATAGCTAAATATAATTGTACTGGTTTAATGAGATGGCCTGGCCAGGCGCATTGCACGAAATATATTTGGGGGGAAGGGGGNGGTGAACCAGTGTTCTACCCAACTCTAAGCATTTTGAAATTATAAAAATTCCCAAGTGGTAAAGGAGATTAAAAGGGTCAATGTTAAGAGTGGGGGAGGAGGGGGGGAGGGGCTAGGAAAATTTAAAAATTTGGGGCGATAATCAAGCCTTGAACCGAGCTTTTAGGCAAATGCATTTTTAAAATTATTTGTTGATACTGGATTTTTCAAGGTACAAGGCTTTTTCAGTGCATAAGGAAATAACTTGAATTATTATTTATTTCATTTTACCTGCATCTGAGCTAAATATATTTATTTAGCGTTGCAGATATCTTTCAAATTGTGTATTTTTTGATTTAAAAAAATATAACTTACTTTATTACAGTGGTTGCCAACATTTTCTAGTTTATGACCACAACTTTTCTCTTTGCCACCATTGCGGCCCTTTTATAACTTAAAAGCATTCATACCCTAGTTTTAAGGGCTCTTTTTCAATGTGTCTTACTACCCAGCCCGGCCTATCTACATTTAACTAAACCAGTGGGAAAGGTAAAATTTAAAGGAATTGTAACCTCATTTGCACGGAAGAATATTAAGATAAACTACCCCTGGCCAGAATTAAAGTCCTTATTCACCTCCACCAACAAACCAAACGAAAAGAGTATGACATTAAACCCGCATGTCCACTAATGCTTGTTTTAATTATTATATATGACTAATAAGTTATGTAGTAAAAGAGAATCAACAAGCCCGGGGTTGGGGGATGATTTATATTATGTTAGCAGTATTACAGTAAACAAGTCAGCAAGAAGCTATCAGAATGGAATAGCCAAAAGGAAACTAAGCAGTAACTAGGTCGTTCTTAGCACTTTAACCACTTACATTTCTATTAGAATTATGCATCTTCCTATAATCATTAACATCCTTGAAAAAGTAAATACAAAGCTAAAACCTCTATATTGTGACTCCACCCAAAACACGCTGCGACCCCCAGGTTGGAAACCGCTGCTTTATTATAACAGACTTGGAAGCAGTATTTAACTAGTAAGCTCCCTGAGATGTAGAACTCGCACGTCACTTTATCGAAAACTTAGCAATTTGGCCCGGTTTATTTAAAAACATTTTCAGCTGTAAAATAAAGCAAAAAAAGGGAATTTATTGATATTTCTACAGTATTTTGATACCTGGCTACCAATTCCCTGCTTCATTACCCTAAAATGTTAATACTGGTACATCAATAAACTATTCAAAACATATTTTAATTTAGCTCGTAAGGGTGAAGGGGCTTCCCTTGACATTTTATGAAATAACTGGTGGCAAATTCAAAATCAGCACTCTATACAACATGGTTATACGAAATTTCATGCAAATCAAACACTAAATAACAAATTTAAAAATGTATCCCAAATTTAAAATAATAAGATGAATAAAAAACTTATATTTTTTTAATGTAGTCTACTTAATCAAATGAAAAATTATAAGAGTTGTAACAATGTAACAAAGCCTTAAGTTATTCCTCTTTCTTCATTGTTGCTTTGAGCTATTTAAATTGATTTCATGACACCCTATTTTAACAAACAATGAAATAAGATACATCAGTTAAATTCAAACTAGTATGGATACTTGCTAAAAAAAAAAGTAGCTTGTATTTCAGAAGTCAAATACTAACACTCGCTGCATTTATGCCTTCAAAATTTAATAAAGCCCTAATTAAGGCATTGGCTGTACAACATATGCTAATTTGAATGATAAAACTGCTACAGTCTAGCAGCCACGAAAGTCACAACTAAAAACAATAAACAAAACATTGGCTGACAATGCTGCCACTTCAAGCATTGCTGGCTGAGTGAAATTTCTTTACTGAGCAGCTCATGTTGCCTTACGATTCGTTTCCATACCTCATTAGGTATACACTCACCGGCCGTTGTCTCTGCCTACTAGCAACGACGCTACTAGACTGCTTGATTAACTAAGATTTCTACAATCTACTAAACAAGGAATCTCCTTTAAATGTTTAATGAATTTTGAAGTTGGGATTTTTTGTAGAGTAGGGATCAACAGTTGGGAAATTTTAGCTTTGTCTGTACAAGTCTGTGGTTAAGGACTTTCATAATATAAAATAATGGGGTACAGAATAAGCCTAGAATTCCCCAACTCCAAATCTCAAATCTCACAAAATTCCCAACTCCAGATATCAAATTTCACAGAACTCCCAACTTTCAAGCTTTTAAACAACATNCCCCCCCCCCCCCCCCTCACGGCGTGATGCCCCTTGACCTGGCTTAGTAATTGCAGTGGTACATCAATGAGACTCCTATCACCAGCAGTTTAAATTATGAACGGTTTCCCTCTTTTCATTGTGAAACCCATATTGTGTTTTCTCTATCATTTGTTATATTCACACTTTTCTCATTCACAGACTTTAACTATTCATCATCATATCATCATCATCATATCATCATCATCATCATATCATCATCATATCATCATCATCATATCATCATCATCATCATATCATCATCATATCATCATCATATCATCATCATCTTAAATGGTTTCCAGCCTGTGGCCGGACTAGCTTAGTAAAATTCCTCCATCTTTCTCAATTCTTCCACCACTATTCCTCCTCTAGTTTCTTCCATTCTTATTCTCTCACCAGAACACTTTCTGTTATCTGCTTCTCCCATCTCGTTCTTGGCCTCCCTTGCAGTATTTTCGCTACATACTTCATTTCCAACATTTTCTTCTGCATCCTCTCTTTTTCCGTCCTCATTACATGTCCATACCATCTCACTCTTGTTTCCTCTACTATCTCATGTCCTCCAACATCCTCATTAAATGCCCATACCATCTCAGTCTTGCTTCCTCTACTATCTCATGTACTCCCTGTACTCCTACCCTTCCCCTGATAACTTCATTCCTTATCTTGTTTCTCCTCGTGACAGCTAACATGCTCCTAACAAACTTCATTCCCATGGCCTGAGCTATTGTACTTCAGAAATTAAGTCACTTGAGGGGTGACAATATAAAAGCCTAATTGTGTTCATTCTTTTGATACGTTTATTTCCTATACCCTCTTTCATATATATATACACACACAATTTGTAATAAATAAAATGATAGACTTCAATATTTCGGTGCTATAATAGTATCAAAATATTGAAGTGTATGTAAATAGTGCTAGTGTTTTTACTTTTATTTGTGCTCTACCATTTTCCTAATATTCTTACATTTTACTTATTACAAATCTTTTTTGCTCTATACACTTCTTTCACACATATAAATATATATGTATATATACTCCATTCACAGTAGGAATTACTCTCTGAAAGGTCTTTTATCCTACCAATATCCTACTATATAATATATTTCTGGTAGGGAAAAAGGCCTTTCAGAAAACATTTCCTACCGTGAACAGACTTTACAAATAACTTATAAAAGCCACTTGATAGGTTAATGAAAGTTAAAACTATATGGTGAAATATTAGTTTAGCTAAAATGTGTCAGTTTACTGACCTAAAACTCCTGATTCTTTTGAAATACTTTGTTAAATTTAACTAGTGATGTTAGTTTAATACCTTTGTAAATGTCCAGTTCCAGCGGGTGTTACTCCGCATGTCCACATATTGTATCATAACAACCGTAGCTACAGTGTGAGTACCAAGCTCTTGACCTGGGTGGAGGCTAGCGCCGCGTGCAAGTCAGAGGGAGGCTATCTAGCAATGGTCACCGACATGAGTGAAGCCATTGCTCTCACGCATGTCCATCCACGTACGTTTAACTTTTACCAGCATATACCAGTACTGGTCATATTCAAACAATTATAACGGACTGTTCACAAATATGAAGGAATGAGGAATGTAGTGGGGGGGATTGTAATGACATTCAAACCCTGCAGAGAGAAAAGCAGGAACGAAGCAGCTAATTTATTTCACTTAATATGAAGGAACTGTTGGATGATTAAGTATGAACAGGGAACACAAAGACATCTTAAAGTAACAACATTCAATTATAGTCATCTTTATTAGGTGATAAAAATAAACTGGCAAAAAATCTCATATTAAAAAAAAAAAATTTTGAGCATTATTACAAGGAGAATATAATGCCTAAATATATATGTTTAAAAAAAAAAATAGTCACTTATTTACAATTTTCTTTGTAGTTAGCGAAATCAGTGGTAAAAGTAATTTGGTCTAATAAAATTCAAAAAATACCAGTCAAAAATTCTATTTTTATCATTTTTTCAAGACATTTTCCCCTCCCAATCATTGGTCTTGGCCCGCCAATGGTCGAGAGCAGTAAGGCAACAACCATCCTTAGCCATATTTTTCTTGAGATTTCAGCAGTAGTGACAGCTTTAGTTTTTTTTAATAACTACGCTAAACCTCGAGTGCATTATTAAAACTATGATCAGAATTAAAAATGACAATTCAGAGCTCTTCTTGCTACCTATGTTAAATACCTGTTGATATTTATTTTTTAATGTGTGTCTCAGGCTACCACGATGTTTGGATTGGTGGCCATGTTCGTGAACACTCTTGGGCTTGGGAGCACACCGGGGAAGCTATGAGCTCCACTCCGACCAACAAAACCAAGTTCCCACCATGGATCACTTTCCCACAGCGACCATCTTTCAACTGCCTCAGTCTGCGCAACCACGCAAGCAGCCCTAAATTCGTTGAGAGTAGATGTGCCAAGCGCATGGGGTTTGCCTGTGAAGAGGGTAAGATGGACATCCCTTATTGTGATTGTATATCAGTTCTCAATACATAGGACCGGCCTCATTCAGAATACACATTCTTAACTGCTTTCTATCATATATATCTCTCTTAAACTTAAACATGATGATAATAATGTGCTAAAACACTGTCACATAATTTAATGTGATAGGGAAAGAGGTCAATGTTGCCCGGGGTGTCGGTGGCTGGAGGAGGGGCTCGTTTCAGAGGTTAGCGAATGGGGGATGAAGAGAGGAAGAGGAGAGGAGAGAAAGATGGTGTTGGTGGCTGGATGAGGGGTTCTTTTCAGAGGTTAGCGAATGGGGGATGAAGAGGGTGAAGAGGAGAGAAAGGTGGTGTTGGTGGCTTGATGAGGGGCTCGTTTCAGAGGTTAGCGAATGGGGGATGAAGAGGGTGAAGAGGAGAGGAGAGAAAGATGGTGTTGGTGGCCGGATGAGGGGTTTGTTTCAGAGGTTAGCGAATGGGGGATGAAGAGGGTGAAGAGGAGAGGAGAGAAAGATGGTGTTGGTGGCCGGATGAGGGGTTTGTTTCAGAGGTTAGCGAATGGGGGATGAAGAGGGTGAAGAGGAGAGGAGAGAAAGATGGTGTTGGTGGCCGGATGAGGGGTTTGTTTCAGAGGTTAGCGAATGGGGGATGAAGAGGGTGAAGAGGAGAGGAGAGAAAGATGGTGTTGGTGGCCGGATGAGGGGTTTGTTTCAGAGGTTAGCGAATGGGGGATGAAGAGGGTGAAGAGGAGAGGAGAGAAAGATGGTGTTGGTGGCCGGATGAGGGGTTTGTTTCAGAGGTTAGCGAATGGGGGATGAAGAGGGTGAAGAGGAGAGGAGAGAAAGATGGTGTTGGTGGCCGGATGAGGGGTTTGTTTCAGAGGTTAGCGAATGGGGGATGAAGAGGGTGAAGAGGAGAGGAGAGAAAGATGGTGTTGGTGGCCGGATGAGGGGTTTGTTTCAGAGGTTAGCGAATGGGGGATGAAGAGGGTGAAGAGGAGAGGAGAGAAAGATGGTGTTGGTGGCCGGATGAGGGGTTTGTTTCAGAGGTTAGCGAATGGGGGATGAAGAGGGTGAAGAGGAGAGGAGAGAAAGATGGTGTTGGTGGCCGGATGAGGGGTTTGTTTCAGAGGTTAGCGAATGGGGGATGAAGAGGGTGAAGAGGAGAGGAGAGAAAGATGGTGTTGGTGGCCGGATGAGGGGTTTGTTTCAGAGGTTAGCGAATGGGGGATGAAGAGGGTGAAGAGGAGAGGAGAGAAAGATGGTGTGGGTGGCCGGATGAGGGGTTCGTTTCAGAGGTTAGCGAATGGGTTATGAAGAGGGTACAGAGGAGAAGAGAGAAAGGTGGTGTTGGTGGCCGGATGAGGGGTTTGTTCCAGAGGTTAGCGAATGGGGGATAAAGAGGGTGAAGAGGAGAGAAAGATGGTGTTGGTGGCTTGATGAGGGGCTCGTTTCAGAGGTTAGCGAATGGGGGATGAAGAGGGTGAAGAGGAGAGGAGAGAAAGATGGTGTTGGTGGCCGGATGAGGGGTTTGTTTCAGAGGTTAGCGAATGGGGGATGAAGAGGGTGAAGAGGAGAGGAGAGAAAGATGGTGTGGGTGGCCGGATGAGGGGTTCGTTTCAGAGGTTAGCGAATGGGTTATGAAGAGGGTACAGAGGAGAAGAGAGAAAGGTGGTGTTGGTGGCCGGATGAGGGGTTTGTTCCAGAGGTTAGCGAATGGGGGATGAAGAGGGTGAAGAGGAGAGAAAGGTGGTGTTGGTGGCTTGATGAGGGGCTCGTTTCAGAGGTTAGCGAATGGGGGATGAAGAGGGTGAAGAGGAGAGGAGAGAAAGATGGTGGTGGTGGAAATTATTAAGTGTGTTGGAGTTTTGGAGGTGGGTTCTCGTCTTCGTTAGATTAGTCGTGTTTAAAAATGTCAGCAAAGTCCCAGTTCATCTGGTTCCAGGGAAGGGCGTTGTCGGGGGCCTGAGGGTTGGCCAGAGATGGGGGAGATTGACCTGGTATATTGGTGAAGGGGGGAAGCAGAGGGAATTAGTGGAGGTGGGAATAGAGAATCCTGTGTGGAGGAATAGCCAGCTTCAGATGACTTCTGAGTCCTCTTTCCTTAGAATGAGTAATTTAGAGGAGTTATGTGGCTAAATCAGCAGCCAGGGTGTTACCTTTGACAGGTAAGGAACAAAGGCAGCCGGCCAGCGGCGCTATCTTTGTAGGAAGGATAAGATATAATAATATCCAAGAAACTGTACTGTTGACTGGCTTGTCTATATTAGAGTTTTACGTAGAAAAACCAACACTATACACAAGTTCCCAAATTATTATACACAAAATGAAACTATATTTCTCTAGAAGTTGTTCTTGAGAAACTAAACCTAAACATTACAACTAGGCCTACCTCTAAATTACTACACACTACTTACAGACTAACCAGGGATAATATAACAATACTTTTATCTACAGTTTACTTACATTAATTACCAACTTCAGGTATTATTCACAAAACTCCCCTAACCGCTAGGGGCACTCTGTATCAAGCTAGTCACAAACTATATTCCATTCACTATAGGTTTTTACCTGGATGACAGTTCGAAAATCATATGTTTAGGTTTTGGGTTGCCGACACTTGTAAAAGATCACAGTTTTGTTATAAATGTCAAGATCTTTAATTACCCATTATATATAACATTAAAAATAACGTAAACTTAAGTTTTCTCATACTATTTAATTTTTTTAAATAATTTCTTTTTGTCCAACTCGAAACAATATTTTAAACATAATTAAAAGTACTTATTTTTCGTTTTGGAACGTTACTGATTTTGTGTAATATAGTGCACACATCAATACCTTTTAATACAGGCATATTTACTTGGAAAAGAAAAAATTGTTGTCATTTTTTACATACAATACACGATTTTATGATTATTTTATCGTATTTTGAAATATTTAACTGAATAAAGTATTTTCATCAACTGCGTGTCTGCATCATTGTAAAAAACTTGTTTACCGTTATGTTCAATCATATGGTTTAAATTCGTCAGTCGCCATCTTGAAGCTATGTTTGTTAGAAGTTTTTGTGAAAGTGGTGTTAATATTTTTTTTAAGTGGAATAAAACTATAAATAAACTTTTTGTCCGACCTCAAATAAATATATAAATAATATTGGCCTAAATTACTATGGTTAACTATCACATTAATATATTACCATCTGTTTTCATTACAGTCATCCAAAGTGATAGATGTCAGCTGTTGGCGTAGTGATATATTAGGGATTACTTCTAGTAACATTTCGAGCTGTCATTCAGGTAAACTTAGCTCGTGAATGAATAATATGTCTCCTTTGGGAGTGGAACTCGGTGGCTCACTCATTGGGGTTGTGTCGGTTGCTCAGTCATTGGCAGGTGACGCGTAACAATGTCAACCTCTAAGGAGAGTTGGGTTAGGCACTAAATAAAACTTAGGGGTGTGCAAAGTACCATTCTTCAATTAGAAGCGAACTTGAATCGAGTATATGAAATATTCTTGAAGCCATATTGAAGTTCGAATATTTTTTGTTTATCGTTTTATGCTTGAAAAAAATGTTTTATTGTGGTTATTTATAAAATTGTATGCACTAAAATTACCTGGAAAATGTTTTATTCCATAATTGTTTGTAATATCTTGTTTTATTCTGCTAAATCAATTTATCATCAAGAATTAAAATTCAACTACCTCAGATTTTCACCAAATGAATATTAATTCCGGTTGTATAAAACATCTCACAATAGCAATAATTGACCTAAAATTGAGTATTTTAGCTCTCAATATTTTTATTTTCGAAGCCTCGTAAAGTAAAATGCTAGCACTGTTGATCGTAATAAATTATGTTTGTATTTTCTAAAACGTTTCTTTCTACCAGAATCGTGGTATAAATTCTCACGACTATTATTCCTCGCACACTTCCATAGTGAAACGTAACTGTGTGATGAAGAATGGTAATGAGAAAATGGAAGTATGAAGAGTCTCTGACCAAATAAATATATTATATTTGGAAGAAGGTATAGGTTTGGTTTTCTCTTTTAGGAAGTTGCGTTGTGCGTTTCACACTCCTCCCTGATGAGTTCTGATAGAATGAAACCTGGGTCGGGGGATTGGGCGGTGACGAACAATTTTCTTAAAGAGGCAACCATTACCTCTTTGTCCATTGGCAGCAGTGTAAAGTGTGAACTGTGTCCTTCTTTTCTTTGTAAAGGCCATATTGTGTTTGTCTCCCCTTTTATATGTTTCTATCCACCTTTCCTGTACCTTCTTCCAAATATAATACAATTACCTCATAAAGCGAAAAGAGGTTTTCCTTATAGAGTTGACCAAATAAATAGAGACGTTTCTATCAAAGCCTGACCCATCCATCTTTAGAGTTTGTCTCCCTTCCCTCTAACTTAAACTAGACAATTTCATGTTTTACACTGTTTTCCTATAAGTCACTAGGCACTTATTTGTATGAGACATGTTGAGACATGTTGATACATGTTGTTACCAGTTGGTCCCAGTGAAGATGTCCAGCTGGTGAGGGAGTATCACGGTCACCGTTATGTTTTCATGGCGAAGAGAGTGACATGGGCTGTGGCCGCCGACCTGTGTCGGAACATGAAGGGGTACCTCGCCATAGCCGGGGACAACGACGAGCTCAAGTTCCTCATCAACCAGGACACTGGTCAGTTTTACTCCACACCGTCACACTCTTTAAAGTCGAGCTATTCTCTTACTATCGGAATCTAAGGCGGTACATCAACAAAATGTAACCCATATTATTAAAATTGAGAAATGACACCTGGACACGAGAATCAAACCCCGGGGGCCTTCAATTCTCGTGTCCAGGTGTCATTTCTCAATTTTCAGAATATTATATCTAGATGCGAGTAAATCCTTACTAAACCAAATATAATAGCTTTGTTTATTTGATTCTTAAATTGTGACTCGCTTTGGTGACTGCCTGGTCCAGGGCGTCACCTTTACAATGGACTGTATTGCTGATGACAGGGAGATTGAGCTTTGACCCCATTTGGGTGAAGTGAGGGTGGTTTTCCACTCTTTCTTGCTACAAATGTGGGAACACTTCCTCTAAATTTAACGTTCATCATCCATAACATGTTATAATAATTAGTACATATGTGTATAACTCAATCAAATAGTACGATGCAGATGTAACATTGTTTTCAAATAGTCTCAATAAAAGGAGACAGTCTCAGTGATACCATTAGTACAGGTACCAACTAACAGATATTGAAATTAAACGTTTTACAGTAACCATTCCTATACTATCTCGGGTTTTTTAAGGAAAATAATAAGTTTATAAAAATTGTCGAGGAAAAACTTGATCTAAAGTGGTTGAAGAATTAAGTGAAGCAATTATTAATGAATATTAATCCAAACCAATAATAAATTAATAATAATTAATAACATTATTAATTACATTTATAAATTGCAGTTAATTTTATAGTAAAGGAAGGTGATAAAACTAAAGAAAAAAGGAAAAATAAACTACTAAGAGTAAATTTGATGAAGAAAGCCCACATAGGGAAAGAGGAGATATGTGGGAAGAATTCAATGCACAAAGGTGACATCTTCTTCCTTTCTTCTGTCTTCTATAGTTGAAGTAGTCACACACACATTTTAACACAACTAGAATAATATTTCGGCATTGTTGCCTTTATCAAACACAAAGCAGAAGAAAGAAGAGACTACCAATAACACATACACTGGATTACTTCATTTTGAATATAAAGACAAACTGTTAGAAACACTTTGTGCCAACAAGTGGCGGCTCGTGTATAGGCACTGCGGAACTGCAGCACCTCCTATGCCCACTTGATATTATCCATAACGTTTAATATAATGAGTCATTTTTTTCTTTAATTCTTTATTTATTTTTGTGGTACAATATATATTCTTTAAGCTTAGCGTCAGTACTTCAGAAGCCATCCCCCAGTTTATGAAAAAGATACAAACATCTTTGTATGGAACTGTGCGCTTCACAATGGAAGGCGGGACTGCCAGGAAGATAGAGCACTGTTGCTCTCACAGTGCCGGCTCTGGTGTGATGGTGGAAGGAAGTTTTTTTTACTCAGTGTGTGTTGTGCTTAAAACCCATGTACCATATTTTTAAATGTGATAAAGTGTAGAAGAGTGTAGAGTTAGTTTATTATTCTGCTTCCAGCTATTCTATTTGATTCTTTTTTTTTCGGTTCTTTTATTTAACAGAAAGACTAAATGTGCCTGCAGTACTTTCAATAGAGAAAAATTTCCTCAATCGTCACCCAGAGATCAAGGAGAAAATTATTGAACTTTTTGCTCAAATTAAAACAAAAAGAATGGATTTCATTTTTAAATGAATATATCAAGCTTGAACTGTAACAATTTAAGTTAAAGTAAGTAAAAAATGTTTGTTCTTTTTTGTTAAGATTTTATCAAGTTCCTGAATAAATTTTCTTTTTATACATGTTTTTTTCCCCCTTTTACACAATTTTAAAACAAAGGCTAAAAATTTTCTGTAGCAGCACCCCCACTAATTATAGCTATGAGCTGCCACTGGTGCCAACTGTTTTTGGGAGTAAAGATAAAATTTCTTGGCTATACCTCCACTACCATAGCAGCCATCCTTCATACACAAAAAGGTCTCTACCATTCAGCCTTGCCACATGGATATGTTCAGAACCTGACGATTTAACTGAATATTGTAAACAACTCTCCACAGCTTTACAAAGCAGAGGTTACCTCAAGCCTTTAATAGACAACCAAATCTCCAGAGCACTCTCCAAGGATGACTACGACACTCATAAAAAAGATGAGGACATCCCTCTCACAATCCAATACCATCCTGGTCTACAACGTATCAACACCATCCTTAAAAGTGGTTACAAATTCCTAACCAGTTTCACCTAGACCCAAAACCTTCTTAGGCCACCCAATCTCCACAATATTCTAGTCCATCCCAAACTTCATGACTCCAAGATAATCCGAGAAGAAAAACCGACTACCAAAGGTTCATACCCCTGCGGTAGCACCCGTTGCAGCACATGTGGAATCCACCTACCAGCTACATCCTTCAACAGCAAAGTAACCAAATTGGAATACAAGATCCCTGGTTATTACAATTGCAAAACAAATAACTTGTTATATCAACTACAGAGCAAATCATGTGATGCAGAAACTTCACTACAGGTTCTCTCAGACAGCGAATGAACAATCATCGTTTTGACACAAACCACAAAGATCTGGAAAAGCCTGTACCCATCCATGCCGGTACCCACAACCAGGACTTTCAAACCTGCTACACCCCCGAAATATTAAGAGCATTTCCCAAACATTGAACAGTTCTCAACTTAGACAGTGGGAACTGGCCCACCAATGGATTACCAAATCAAGATTACCACCAGGCCTCAACAGAAGATAGTTTCTTTCTTTCTATAACATTTTTATTTTTAATAGATCTCTATAAATACTAGTGATAGCCAAGAAAGGTATCTTTACTCCCAAAAACAGTTGGCACAAAGTGTTTCTAACAGTTTGTCTTTATATTCAAAATGAAGTAATCCAGTGTATGTGTTATTGGTAGTCTCTTCTTTGTTCTTTGTGTTTGATAAAGGCAACAATGTAGAAATATTATTCATGTTGTGTTAAAATGTGTGTGTGACTACTTTACTTCTGCTATAGAAGACAGAAGAAACGAAGACGATGTCACCTTTGTGCATTGCATTTTCCCCACAGTTTTCCTCTTTCCCTAGGTGATCTTTCTTCATCAAATTTACTCTTAGTAGTTTGTTTTTCCTTCTTCTTTAGTTTTATCAATTTAATTTATTATAAAATTATTTAGCAATTAGGCTACCTCATTTTTAAACAAATTGCAGTTATTAATATTAATAATTACAATTATGAATTGCTATTGAAAATCAAACAAAAAACAAATAGGGTTTTAATTAAAAACACAGCTTACTTAGAAACAAATAAGATCAAATTTGACCTTAAGAACCTGTCAAAATAGCAGGATATTGATGTATTTACAGTTTGGTTGATAATCTCTAATCTGGCATTTTACTTTGTTTTCTTGAGTGTTTTTGCCCTGATTTGTTTCGGCCACCGGCCTACTAAGTCTGTCATGGCCCACACCTGGGCAGCGGGGCTGCTGTTTACAGGTCCTCGGTACCCCTTCCCTAACTGAGGCTATGGGTGCTTATGATGACTTAGTTCATCACCAAACCTCCCACTCCCAGTTCAACAAGCTGTCAGTCAACTGGCCAGATACTGTTCCAAGCTTGCTGACCAGTCTATCAACCCTCTCACTCCCAGCCAACTGGTCAGACTCTGTTCCAAGCTTGCTGACCAGTCTATCAACCCTCTCACTCCCAACCAACTGGCCAGACTCTGTTCTAAGCTTGCTGACCAGTCTATCAACCCTCTCATTCCCAGCCAACCGGCCAGACTCTGTTCCAAGCTTGCTGACCAGTCTATCAACCCTCTCACTCCCAGCCAACTGGTCAGACTCTGTTCCAAGCTTGCTGACCAGTCTATCAACCCTCTCACTCCCAGCCAACTGGTCAGACTCTGTTCTAAGCTTGCTGACCAGTCTATCAACCCTCTCAAACCCAGCCAACCGACCAGACTCTGTTCCAAGCTTGCTGACCAGTCTATCAACCCTCTCACTCCCAGCCAACTTGTCGGATCCTGTTCCAAGCTTGCTGACCAGTCTATCAACCCTCTCACTCCCAGTCAACTTGTCGGATCCTGTTCCAATCTTGCTGACCAGTCTATCAACCCTCTCACTTCCAGCCAACTGGCCAGATCCTGTTCCAATCTTGCTGACCAGTCTATCAACCCTCTCACTTCCAGCCAACTGGCCAGACCCTGTTCTAAGCTTGTTCACCAGTCTCCTCTCACGTCTGCACCTGACCTGGTTTCCGCTGGAGTTCATTGCAACCTCTGTCAGGTTACTCAGGTCCTGGGGTACACCATTTGGTGGTGAGATTAGGATTGATTAGGAGAGATTAAGCGGGGCCCACTAGGTAGGCTCCATACATTGCCTGTAACTACCCCGTTAGTAGTTTGTAGGGATCATGTTAGCGGTCACGAGTAGAAATAAGAGTAGGAATAAAGTTGTCCGGGAAAGGGTTGAGGTACAGGGAGTACATGAGATAGTAGAGGAAGCAAGAGTGAGATGGTATGGACATGTAATGAGGATGTTGGAGTACATGAGATAGCAGAGGAA
>CABFVX010003946.1:63543-75032 GCA_902151425.1 Timema shepardi | reverse complement strand
AAACTCACTGTAAAACATTGTGTATTTTCTTTTATTATATTATTATGCCCGTGCGAAGCCGGGTTGGGCTGCTAGTATTAAATAAAGAGTTAAAGCTATCTCGTTGAATTAATATTTTTCAGTTTGTCTGTTTTAAATTAATTTTTAAAATTCTAATCTAAATTTCAAAATTGTGGATTTGAGGTGCATATGTTCGTGCAAAGGGCTAATAGTATTTAAAATTCAGACCTCTGTTTGCGGAAAATATTACGCAACGTTCATGTCAGACTGACACACAGACACATGGATATCAGCTAAAAATTTAAAAGCAATTAAAGATATATTTACAGAGTTTCAAAGTTATCGAGTTTAACGGTTTTGAAATCAACGTTTAAATGCTGTTTGCTTAGGCTCTTACAACCGCTAAAGGACTAGGGAAATGAGTAGCCGTGTTTTTTTAACGGTTTTACTACAAGGACTTCATTGATCTGTCAACCAGAACACATCATTTAAAAAAAGGCACATCAATAAAATGTACAATCTTAAAACAAACGTTACAACAATGACAATCTTTTTCAGTTTATTCTCTGGACGTGAGTAATAGTATTGTGTTTTGAAATATTTTATAGTTTCACGGTGAGATTGTTGAAATAATTAAATTAACATTTATTTTCATCAACGAGTTTTCAAAAGTGATATTTTCCTTATATAAGTAATGAAGATGTTTATCAAAATAACCAAAACATGTTACTAATACAATTATTTATATCATTACTGCTTTCTGTTTGGATACGATCACAGCAATGAATATATTGATGGGCTTATTCTTAATATTTGTCTTACTAACACAAACAATATTTAATACCGCCTTCAATAGCCTACCAGGACAGACTCAATGTTTCACAAGAAAATACGAGTCCTTATCAAAAATGATTTACGAGATCATAAGTCAGTATTTCATAGAACAACCGTGCGTGGTTTTCATTACAGAAACAGAACAAGCTGCTATAAAAGATATAATTAAGGAATTTCCAGTGTATATGTTTGTACTTTCTCAAAATAACATTGAAAAGAGTAATAATCATGGACAAGAAATATCTTTCAATGGTTATCCTGCTAATGAAATAGAAAGAAATACAACCCTTGATCAATTTTTGCTACACACACTAAACAAGGGCTGCATTGGAAATATTCTTCAGATCTCTAATCCCATATACGTCATTCAAAGAATATGTTATATGATGAGAAAAAGTCGAGTTAGAAAAAACAGAAAGTTCGTTTTTCTTCCTTCTGGAAGATTTCTCTGTGGCGATGACGAAATTTCGGGGAAGCTTTTGATGATGCGAGAAATGGATTTTATAACTGATGTTTTGTTTGTTAAATTTTCAAAATATCACCAAACTGAAACAGATCTAAACTTGGAAAAATTGTTGCACACCAGTAAAAACGTTCACGCGAGTGAATTTCCTACACGCAGGACCAAATTATCAACACCTAAGGTAAAACAAATTATTGATATATCAAAAGAAAATATATCTAATAAATTATTTGTCAAATCAAAGAATTCGACTAAAAGAAAATTTCCAAAACCAAAAGATAATCATGGTACAGTAATGGTTGAATTTGATTATGTTATGAATTTTACTTCTTACAACGATGATGAGACGGAATATTTTAATATGAATAAGACTATACAAAAAGCAAACGTTAAGGCTCAAGAAAAAATAAAGATTTTTGAACATTTCTTAAACCCGAATATTTATGGATGTAAAGAAGAAACTAGTTTCGTTTTCAAGTTAACCACTCACAGATTTGTTGGCCCCGCCCCGTCACAAGAATTGTTGCTTGACATATGGTTGACGGAAGGCAATCGGTTCCTGTATTCCAACAATTTATTTCCTGATAAAACATCTAATGTTATGGGGAAAGAGCTGACTGTTGTGTCTTTCACATACTTACCGTACACAATCGTAGATAGCAGCACTAGTCTGATAGCTTACGACGGCACAGAGTTCCGGTTGATCAACGAACTCGCTAAAAAGATAAATTTTACCTATAGAGCAGTCATGGATGAAGAGAACATGTGGGGAGAGATTTGGGAGAACGGATCAGGTAAATATAATGCGTAAACGAACTAAAGAACAATTATGATAAATGTCATAGGTTTGCTACTTACTAGACAGTTTATTTTTACACTGTAGTATTTACCGTGAGAACTCACAAGCACATTAACCATATTCTACTCTAACCCAATATTCGATGGCATTTTATAATCAAAGAATGTAAGATCTACGTTTCTAGCCATTTATTTTACTATCAATATTGAAATTACTTTACTTGCAAAACATCGATGAAAAATAGCAAATGTTTTACTTATTATACAAGTACACTGCGTTTACCTTGAAGGGTAGTATGGAGTCTTATCAGTGCCGGAGTAAGGTATTTGGGTGTCCCTGGGGTATTTTATAATTTAGGAGCCTGTCTACTTTTCTTTTCTTATACCCGCCTCGGTGGCGTAGTTGGCTAACGCGCTTGTCGTGTTGAGCTCGACCGCCGAGGACGGGGAGATAGAGGTTCGAATCTCGGTAGGGTGAACTGGGGGTGGTTTTTCCTAAATGGTTTTCCTCTCTCCCGCCACGCAAATGCGGGTTCACTTCCTCTAATTTAACCTTCCTAATTCCTCATCCATTAGAGTAATTAGTACTCAAAGCGTATAACCCGAACGGGTAGTAAGACGCGGTGATAAATATTATTATTATCTTTTCTTCGAGTCCCAAGATTTTGTTCCTTTTACATGTTCCTATCTAATTTTCCCATTTTTATTTACACATTTCCTGTTTCCCCTATTGTGTTTCTTGTATTTCTTCTTTTAGGAAGTCACGTAGCGCGTTTCACACTCCCTCCTGATGAGTTCCGATGGAACAAAACCTAGGCTGGTGGTTTGGGTGGTAGCGATGGTTTTTCTTAAAGAGGCAGCCATTCACTCTTTGTCCATTGACAGCAATGTAAAGTTTTAACTGTGATTGTTTGTATGATTTTTATCCACCTTTCCTGTACAAATACATATACAAAATACCTCAAAAAATCTACAAAAGGTTTTCCTTGAAAAGATATATTTAATTGCTTATGGAACTTTAAATACATGTTTCTCACAACTTACCTTGATCTCAAAACTTCCCGATTCAGTGTCCGAGTAGTATAATGTATCACTCACGTGTTAGTCTGGCCTGCTCATGGCAAGGAGATTGGGGGTTCGAATCATGGTTGGATATATTGGGTTAATATTTCCTAAATTATTTCTCACTTTCTTTCCACGCAAATATAATTGATTACCTCTATAATGCTTCCTAACTCATCCCTTCTTATTAAAGTAGTTGTGCAACCTGAACTTGTATTAAAAGGCTTTGATATTATAAATTAAAACAGGACATTTACAGCTAGACTCAATTTAAAATTAGCTAATTATATCTTTCTATATAATTTTTAAAATAAGGTTCTCAGGCCTTTAGAGACAAGTTTGTAATATTTTGTGCCTTCATTTGCTTAAGAAGCATATTAAAGGAAAATAACTAACTGCTTAATAAATATTGAGGAATAGCGTGTACAACATGGCTTATAAGGCTATATATAACAGGTGGCCATCATAAGCTCGTCACAGGAAAATGGTTAATTTTAAATTTAATAAGGAATAATTCGTGTTAAAAACCTTCATTTATTTTATAGATACATACATCTACTTGAACCGCATCGGTTGTCACATAGTCCAACATGTCACTCATGTTGAACTGAATTTCCAATTAAGGAAGAACGAAGCTTTATTCTTGAGTCAAGTGAGCTCATTTTTTCCCCTTCCTAAATGGTTTCCCACTTTCCATCCCCAAGCAAATGCGGGTATATTAAATTCAAAAATTCTACTTACCTCATTCCGTGTACCATTAGCGTAATGTATGCGACATCTCGAATAGGTTACAATACACAATGGGTATATTTTATTTAAAGAATGACCTTCTTTGGTAAGACGTCGTGATTGCAATAGACTGCACTGCCAAATTTGGGGAGATGTGGGTTCAAATCGTGGTTGGTGTACTGAAGGTGGTATTTCATTAATAAGCTTCCCCTCTCCCTTTACCTAAACGTGGGTACACTTATTCTAAATTCAACCTTCCACATCCCTAACATCATTATAGTAATTAATATATATGCGTGCAACCGAACGGGTAGTAACTCAAGTAAAAAAAATTACTTCAGGAAGAGTATTTACAACAAAATATTATATTTTTCATAATCTTTATCCATTTTAAGAATATTTCGTGTCTCCAAATCCACTTCTTATGATCGCAAGAATGATTTTGTATGATAAATATTTGCTGAAAACCTCCAGGTAATGGAATAATGGGCTCCATCTCTGAAGAAAAGGCCGACATGGGCTTCGCCGCTTTGTACCCCTGGTACTACGAGTACCGCTTCATCGACTTCACATTCCCTTATTACGATTCTGCGGTGACGTGCCTGGTGCCTAAACCTAAACAGTTACCAGCCTGGATGCTGCTCATCCTTCCGTTCAGTTTGAATATGTGGGTCGCCGTCGCAGCGTCACTGGGCGTCGCAACGGTTTCACTGTACCTTGTTGGAAAGGCGTCTTTCAGTTACTTGGGTGCGTACAAGATAATTGGATCCTTGAAAAATATGAAGAGTGTGTTTATATCAATTATAATAATAATAATACTTAGCACCGCGTCTTACTACCCGTTCGGGTTATACGCTCTAAGTACTAATTACGCTAATGGATTAGGAATTGGGGAGGTTTAATTATATGAAGTGAACCCGTATTTGCGTGGAGGGAGAGTGGAAAACCATTTAGGACAAACCACCTCCAGTTCACCCGACCGAGATTTGAACCTCGATCTCCCCGTCCTCAGCGGTCGAGCTCAACACGACAAGCGCGTTAGCCAACTACGCCACCGAGGCGGGTATATATCAATTATAGTTTACACTGTCATACTTTACCGGCTCCAATAGTTAATTATTGGTGTGCCAACTTGACAGTGTAGCCTCAATAACCATGCATGACATATGTTCTGTTTCATGGAAATTAATTTATTTATTTATTATTATTTTTATTATTATTAATACCACGTCCTATGACCTGTTTAGTATATAAGAATATTTACTAATTATAATAATGTGTTTTACGGAGGAGGCATGTTTAATTTAGAGAAAGTGTACCCACATGCACATGGTGAAGGAGTAGAACACCATTTTGGAAAAACTATCCTCAGTACACCCGACAGAGATTTGAAACCTAAGCTCCCTGTCATCAGCAGTCTATTATACTGTGAGAATGATGTTGTAGACCAGGGATATTCAATTAGTTATCTAAGGGGTCCACTCCAAAATTATCATAATATTTGGCATCCCATACATTTAATTAAATTTGGTAGTAATTTGGAACGTTCTTAGATTATACTTTTGTACTTTTAAAAAAAAGTGTGGGGTAAGGGATGTGAAACGTAATTTGATATTATATATAATACTGATATCTTTCAGAGAGATTAAAAAAATATAAAATTTATATGATTTTCATCATCAAGCTTCTTCTTCTTAGTACTCGAAGTAGAAAATGTAATTCTAGAAAACTTACAATAAGACTAATTACAAGCAAAGCACTCCTATATTACTATAAATAATTCACGAACAATAAACCATGCAAATATCAACGGGCGAGACATCGGCTGCTGTTGGTTGGAGGGGAAAAGAGTTGTGAGTCCCTCTCAACTACCCTGTAGCCCAGCCACCTGCATTGTTCAAGTTCAAAAGCAACAATATGTTATATAAATCAGCCGTTGTATGTTGGCCCTAATAGGGAGATATACAAGGTCTATAGTGGGGGATGCACGCAGCTGGAGGTTAAATAGCTCCCCCCCTGTAAACACACGATGTTGATGGGACCAAGGACTGAGTAACACTAGGCTTGCTGATTCCCCCATTACTGATAAGAGACTGAAGATCTCTCTTGCTTAGTGATGGACACAATCGAGTAAAAATAATCAAGTAGCTCGATTGTGTTGTGTTATTGGTTGTGCTTGATTCTTCCGGATTACTCTAGTAACTTTACTCGGACCTTGTTAATCTTTTATTTTCTCTTTTCTTACTTGCTAAGTGAGAATCTACCTTATTGGCTAGACTGTTTACCATGCTATTTCCATTTAAAAGGCATATTCCCTTAGAGTACACTTTTCACATCATCAGTGTGCGTTTGGACGTTGCTGTGAAACGTTGTTTATTTGTTCATTGTGTGAATTTATCAGTGCTGACTGAAGTCGTGTAGAGTTCAGTGAGTTAAATGCCAACAGCATAAACACAACAGTGCTTTTACACAGTGCGTCAGTGTAGTGAAACGGCGTTAACGAGTGTATATTTATTTATTATTTATTTATTTTGTTAATTTGTTATATATTACGTGCTGACTGAAGAAGGGTAGCGTGCTACCCCGAAAGGGCCACGTAAAGAGGGGGAAATGGCCTCCGTCTCGGATGGAGAAATAGACGTAGAAGGAACGGACGATGAAGCCATGGAAGACCAAGGCCAGGAAGACGGCCCATCCAACATTGAAACTGATGAAGGTTTTGAGCCAGTCTCTGGACTCAAGAGGAAGCACAGGACTAGGCCGGAACAAGAAGTTCTGAACACGAAAGCTATAAAATTCAACAACAAGTTTTCTAGCTTGTCGAGCCTACAGGACGAACCATCAATCAGTCAAACGGGGCAACCAAGTGGAGGCACGAATGTAAGTTCCACCCCACGGCGTCTAAAGACCCCTCCGGTGGTCGTAACAAATGCGACAAAATATATTATGGTTATAAAGCTCCTAAACAGTGGCTTATAGGATGACTACAAGGTGTATTGTATCGCTCAGGGTATTAAGGTTGTCACTACATCCTACAGGGAATACACCGCATTGTTAAAACTACTAAAACAAAACACGCTAGAACATTTTACATATGTACTGCCCAAGGACAAGCCCTTCAAGGCTGTCATCAAGGGCCTGCATGCAAGTATGCCATGCGCAGAAATTAAGGAGGAACTGGAGGACAGGGGATTCACGCCGACTGATGTGAAGCAATTATACTCTAAATCTTCTCCAACATCAGCGACACCGAGACCCCTACCAATATTCGTATGCACCCTGGCGAGGACAGAAGGAGTGGGAGAGGTCTTCAAGGAAACAGTCATCAACCACACGGTAGTGAAGATTGAGGAGTACCGTACGTCACAGAGCACAGTACTACAGTGCCACCGTTGCCAGCGTTTTGGGCACTCAAAGAACTACTGTGCCCAAAAACCACGCTGCGTCAAGTGTATAGGAGAGCACCTGACGGTAGAGTGCCAGAAAAAAGATAAAACAACACCAGCACAATGCGTGAACTGCAAGGGACAGCATGCAGCAAACTATCGCAACTGCCCAAACTATATACGAGAGTTGGAGAAGAGGAACCAAGTGTCAGGAAAGAAAAATGAGGGGGAAAACAAAGTGGCTAGCCCTCCTTCCCGCGTGGCGGGGTATCTCAAACCCTCAACTGTCCAGCAATTTTCTGCTAGCCAACCAACAATGCCAACAAACAAGGGATTGAACCAGCCATCTTATAGTGGAGTTGTCAAGAAGATGGCCAAGAAGGATAAAAAAGAAGACCGAGACTCGGATGAATCGTTTGACTTGAAGGACATTTTGCAAATTATCAAGGATATAAACATTGTGGGCTTACTCCAACTCCTCAGGAAATACCTAGTAAGGCTGAAGAATGCCCCCGACAAAACAACAAAAATAATGCTTCTTCTGGAAGCCGCATCCTAATTTTTCTGTGATGGTAACTAATCAGGCAAGAGGTGAAGAAGACTCATTAAACATTCTGTTCTGGAATGCTAATGGGATACTACAACAAGAACACGAGTTCCGACAACTTCTGGAGACATATGGAGTCGACATAGCTCTGATCTGTGAGACCCACCTAGCGGAACAAAAGAAGATGCGGTTCTCCGGTTACGAGATTTATCGCAACGATAGAACAACAGGCAGGGGAGGGGGCACAGCCGTGTTGGTGCGCAGCAACCTTGCACACTACCAAACGTGTTTACCGGCTATGGAGTATATCGAATCCACTTCGATAGTGATTACCACAGGGCGGAAACAGATAGTGATCACCGCCGTCTACAGAAGCCCTGCTGTCCCATTCACCATTGAGGACCTAGACAAGCTCACGTCAAGAAAGGATTTCCTCATAGCGAGAGATATAAACTGCAAACACATGAGTTGGAACAGTCGCGTGTCTAATCAGGCAGGCACGACACTGGCCGGCCAGGCAGCTACAAACAACTACACAGTCCTGGCGACCAACGAGCCGACGTACTACCCATCCAACTACAGGAATCTCCCCGATGTCCTGGATGTCGTGCTGACGGATCTCGACACGTTGCTGGAAGAACTCGAAACCTTGAACGAACTCGACTCCGACCATCTCCCGGTCTTCGGTAGGATATCGCTGAAGACAAATCCAAGACTATCATACCTTAGGAAGAAGATACCCAGAAGTGACTGGGGAGAGTATCGGCGGGTACTGACAGACGCAGTTCCATTGAACATGGAGGTAAGCTCCCCAGAAGAAGTGGACAGCTCCATCACGCTCCTGACAGCTACACTACTTGAAGCATATAGAGGAACAACTGCATTCGAGACACCGCCGGTGTCGTGGAGGAGGGACGACCCGGAGCTGAGCTATTTGATAGCCCTGAAGAGGGAAGCGCGTAGGAAATGGCAGCAGCACCGGGATCCGAGGCATCGGGCAGAATACAACAGGCTAAGAGCCCTTGTGCGTAGGAAGGCCAAAACTCTGAAGATCTCAAACTGGAACGAGTACGTAGAGAACACTTTGGCTGGGGACGGCAACGTGTGGAAGGTGACAAGACAACTCAAAGGCACGAAAGGGAAGGCAGGGACCACGGTCATCCACGGAAGAAGAGGGTTGGAATACCGGAGCGAGGCCAAGGCAGAGGCCATTGCAGAATCTCTCGAAGATCAGTTCAAGGCAAACTCTGAGCCTCAGGACGAAGAGTTCACCAGAACAGTAACAAGAGCGGTCGGGACATACCTAGCAGATCCGGATGTAGAGCTACCGCCCCCTATAACAAGAAACGAAGTCGCCTAACAAGTGGAAAGGCTGAAGCTACGAAAAGCGGCTAGCCATGACAGGATCTTGAACGAGATGCTACGACACGTCCCGGAAGTGGTGATTCAGCTCCTATCAAGAATGTTCTCAACGGCATTGCTGGCAGGCTACTTCTCGGAGGCATGGAAGGTCGCAGACGTCGTCTCACTGCCCAAACCAGGAAAGGACAGCAAATTCCCGCAGAACAGGCGGCCCATCAGTCTACTCAGCAACATAGGAAAATTATTCGAAAAGATAATTCTGCAGCGACTGAAAGCCTTCGGTTGGGAGCACAGGATTATTCCCGACGTACAATTCGGATTTATAAACCGGCATTCAACAATACACCCAGTCCTGAGCCTAGTGGAGGACACAACAGAAAGCTTCAATCGAGGGGAAATAACACTAGCGGTACTTATGGATGTAGAAAAGGCCTTCGATAAGGTCTGGCACGCCGGCCTTATCTACAAAATGATCCAGGCCAATTTCTCAAAAATTTACGTGCAGCTAATCAAAAGTTTTTTAACTAGACGACAATTCCAGGTCAAGATGGAAGGGAAAAGGTCGCCCCTTCATAGGGTCAGAGCGGGGGTGCCACAGGTGTCGGCACTCTCCCCGTTCCTATACACCGTGTATGTCGCTGACATCCCCACGGACCCGATGGTAACGATTAGGCTCTTTGCTGACGATACGATGTTCACCATAGCCAACAAGAACGTGAAATACGCCCATCGCCGCCTGCAGCGGTACCTGAACGAGTTCAGCAGTTGGCTGGAGAAATGGAGAATATAAGTCAATGCAGAAAAATCGTCAGCCATGTTAATTACTAGGAGGAAACCCCAAACATCTGCCCAGCTTGTAGTGTTGGAAGAGGATATCCCCTACAAGAGTTCTATGAAATACCTAGGGGTGATGTTAGATGCCAGACTCGCATGGAGGGAGCACGCAGACTACACAAGAAAAAAGGCAATGGGGGCCTTTATCGCAAACTATGGCCTGCTCAAGAGCCCAGTGCTGAGGATCAACAAGAAGTTGCTACTGTACAAGAGCTTAGTACAACCGATTCTGCTATACGGATGCGAGGCGTGGGGGTATGCTCCCGAGTCAGTGATAGGTACACTACAAGTAGTACAAAACAAGATACTTAGGAGTATCCTAAGTGTGAACACCCGATCCAGCAACGAGTACATACACGCTACCACTGGCAGTGCGACACTTCAGGAAATCTTCCGGAAGCGAAGCGACAAACTCTATAAACGATCCCGCGAAGTAGAGGACAACGCCACAATTAGAAGATTAGGCCAGTACGACCCCCATGAGACAAGGAGATACAAGAAGCCCCGACTCGTATGGGAATTAACATCTGCACACCTTCCCAATCAACCCTATCCTACTAACAACTCCTCCTTCTAAGCACAGCCAATCCCTGGGTCCCCATCCTCTCACGTCCCCACAAACTACGTACCAGAATCATTTCTATTCACACTTTCACTTTCATCAACTCCATCTTCACTTAGTGTCTAATATTATTTCATGTATTTTCTTTCAGCTCGTCTAGAACTTACTCCCACTACACCACTCACATCGGGCCTAACTGCGCTCGTGTTTCCATCACAGTGTACGAGGGCTCGATCTAGTAAACACCACACAAACTCTGCTGCTCCCAACATACAAACCTTCACCCACCAACTCCATTTTCCCTTCACAACCAAATTACACTATTAGACATAGAGGTTATGATCTGTGACTACAGATCGGTACTTTAGGCATAAACAAGCCACCTACTCCCTCTGAAAGTCGCTTCTGACATTCAGAGCTAGTAGTTCAAGGCAAACAAGGGAGCGCACACTTTTCACCAACTGTTTCCTATTTCACGCAAAAATGACCCTTTTTATTTTAAATGTTGCACATGCATTTTCAATACAAAGTACTCTTCGATGTAAAGTACACTATCGAAAAACCTGCTAACTAAGCGTATCACATTTCCGATTCATTTTAAAAGTACTCAATGAAAGTTACTAGATTTTTTTTTACTCGGCACCTCGGCAATCTTATTTCCACAATCGCATATAATGAAACTAATTATTAACTTTCTTAATTATTTTATCAATTATAATTTTACCTTAATAAAATGTGATTATTTATAAATTGAATCTAATTAGAGTAGGTTTCAAAATAGAAGAAAACTATTTTCACTTTTAAAAAGTTACAATTATTAGCAATTTCTTTAACATGAACTTACAAAGAAAAGTTTATTTTATTAAAAAAAGAACAAAACAATTTTCTCTCTACCTCTTTTTTTTTTTTTAG
>CABFVX010003946.1:44263-56242 GCA_902151425.1 Timema shepardi | reverse complement strand
ATATATATATATATATAAGAGGCCTTGCTCCTAGGCCTAATGGTAGGCAAAATATGATGGATAAAACACTCTCAAAATAAACACAGATCAACCACCCCCTTTATAGAGGTATCTCCGTAATTGAAAGAGTTGTTCCGTGAGCATAAATACAGCAGTACACCGGTACTTACCAAGACACAACTGCTATCTATGTGCGAATGCGAAGAATAATTGGTTATGTATCCGATCAGCGTCGGTCTTTATTATAAGATGCTTATTATGTTTGCATGTAATTACTATACTGTAGGTCATGTGAAAGATAAGGGTCATATCTCCTTCACTAAGTCGTGGAAAAATAATAAACATATTACGTGTGAACACAAAAACGTACAAAAAATTTACCAAAATTGTGACCTAATCTGAAATTTGTATTTTCATTTCCGAGATCCGCACACAAAAATTGACTAAAACCAGCCAAAATTTTGGTGGAAGTAAAAATCATGTTGGATATTGATATTGATATTAGCAGGTGTTTGAGAATTAGTGCTTCATCGGTGAGTTATATCCTTGTGGGTTCTACATTATAACCTAGTTTATTAAGTCACATTACTAGAATAAGACCGTACAAACGATTGATTAACAAACATCCATTAATCTCCGTGTGGTCTTCTGACAGATTTGAGCCTCCGGTAGACACTACATCGGACCTAGCCCGAAGTGGTGTCCTCTGGGCTTCTCCTCATGAGGTCTGGGTATTTTCCATCAAGTCCGCCACTGACCCAGACCACAAGACCATCATGCGTAACTTCAGGGTCTACACCTTCGATGAACTGCATCGCAAATCCACCACGGGGGAGTTGGCCTTTACAGTAGAACGGCTTGCGGGGGGTGAGGATTGTGTAACGGCTGATGTGTTAATGTTATATATCTTTATATTTTTTACTATTTAAGTTACTTATCGAGAACATTCTGAATAAACTGGTTCTATTAGCACACGAATTACAAACTAGCTTACTTCTAGAGAAGACACAACTCCCAGACTATTAATTAAATAATTGAGAATGGGGAAGCCATTATTTCAACAATTTGTTGAACCCGGAACTCTTAACTCAGAAGACAGATGCACTATAAGCTGTGCTAAGCTTTCTGGTTTGTCACTATTGTCAGATCCAGTAGTGACCTGATTTTATTATTCTAATTTGACAAATGAGACTTTGTTAGAAATGTGCTGACCTGAAGATGTGCAACCGTAATTAAAATTACATCTTTCACCGGAAGTCTCCTCCCCCGGATCTTCAGAACCACAGGAACAATAGGGCCAATTTTCAGGTGGAGACTATCGCTTGAGACCTTTTCTGAAATAGTTCCCCCCGTAACCATAAAACGCTCCCTCTCGTTTCCCAGACGAATCTTTGTAACCATCTCTTTATGTTTTATTAATTCAAGATTTTTATTATTTTGCTTAGACATGGTCTTTATTAAATAAAATGATATTTACTTTTATTTATAGCTAAGTATCTTGCGATTTGCCCTCGGGTTTGTTACCTTACATAAAAATAGGAATGGGGTATATGATTGCTGGAATGGTATTCAACACCAATCTAACGGGGATTGTTCTATTAGGCTGGATACACACTACATCTAACATTATGTGCTAACACACGATGGAGCATACTTTTTTTTAGTTATCATGTGTGGTTCTCTCTTGATTGTGTGTTTCCAAATAGAGCAGGCGCACACTGCATGTAACATGATCGAACAAAACAATAACACACGCTAACACATGATAATACACGTTTACACAAATCAGCGGTCTTCCTCTCTCCCAAGTTTCATGGAACAAAATGCATGGTATATTTTTTATTGTGTATGTGCCACCATCTTGTTTACTAATCTGTCAAGCTGGAGAGCGGAGTCTTTTGGTTTAATCTGACGTTATTTTTGTTGTCAGAAATAGTTTTGCTAGTTTTTTGTTGTGTAGAAGCAACATGTCAGTACAAAAGCGGAAGGGAAGTGATGTAGGCCTAATTACCACCAAGTTAGATGTAAAAAAGAGTATTTGTGCAGTAGAAGCCTTCATTTTATATTTTTATTCTTAAGAACAATGATCACAATGTTTTCATATATCTTTTTTAAACATTGGGTGAGGTGAACCCAGATACTTTTATCACGTTCCTATTCTTCGTGCAGCATCAACAACCACTCCGGCAACAACAAAGCTACTTCCTAATCACTTTCCTCTATCTTGAAAAATACAGAAAGTTTGACAGAATAAAATGTTTTATCAGGTTTTGTTCTAGAATTTCCTATGATCAAAACTACCTTTACACAGTTTTGTTACATTTTGTTACATCATGTGTTAACACATAATGTTCGATGCAGTGTGCAACCAGCCTAAACAACTTACACAATATATATGTGGCAACGTTCAAAATAAGTCCAAATAGAGTTAAAGAAACCAGTAGAAGTGGCCCGGGTGATGATGAAATGTACAAGCCATTTCCATTTCATCCTCCATATTGAGCATGAATGTTCACAATTCCCGACAGAAAACCTCTTGACTCTTGAGATTCAACAAATAGATGCATGAGTGTAGATGTGTTCCCACCATTTGACACACAGTTTGGGGAGTAGTTCGCGCAGAAGCGAACATTTCACATTCCACGAGGGCCACATGTATAGCGCCACCTCGCGTTACAACAATCCAGTGGCTAGGACGTCTAAACATCAAGCCATTTCATTCATAATTATGACACAAAGTATCTCTCTTTTGTTAAGACACTAGCTTAGAATTGTTGAAAGCATTTTGTATGAAGCTAAACTAAATGCTTCAAATGCTATGTTAAAATATAGCAATTGAAAATCTTAGTTGGCGTGGTAAAAATGCTTCTTACTTGACCCTAAACATTCCTCTTCTTCTTTTTTTTAACATACATCACGCTTTATAGTCCTTCCGAGCTCTATGAATATTTACACTACTGAGGTCGCTATGAGAGAAATAGAATTTATGAGAAATGCCTGCCATTGAGGGAGAGTGGGGAAACTATTTAGTAAAAACCACCCCAGAACAACTGTCCAGGTTTCGAACCTCAACCTCCTTGTCGAGGGCAAATCAAACCTGAAGACATTGGTGGTTTTTACCACGCATCATCAAAATTTGGATATAATAACTTTCATATTTTTGGGCTTAAGCTGAAGTTTTGTAGTTCTACCTGTACCATAGTTTAAAATGCATATGTTTGGTTTATCAGGTCACCTCTCTATAATGTCGTACCTGCAAGAGGACTCCATTTCGACACTTCGTCTGATGAAGGGAGACCTCTACGGTGGCCACGTTGGTATGGCCATGCGCAAAAGCTCGCCTTACATGGAGAAGATGAACCAGCTGATCCACCGTTTGCTCGTCTCAGGAATACTCCTGCACTGGGAAGATGAGGTTGTTAGGAAGTACATGTCTCACAGAATTCAGGAGGCGGCGTTGAACAGCGCTGTCGTGGTGAACGATGGACCGACCAAACTCCGGATAGAGCACATAGAAAGTGCGCTTTTTATCCTACTATTTGGATTGGTAGTTTCTTTAATCGCTTTTGCGTTTGAGATCTTAAGGTACAAACACAGAAGAATTAATATCCATGTATTAAAAAAAAAACTAAAAAAAATGTTTTGTTCGCACTATATTATATAACGTTCCCAGAACCCTTAGACCTGCTCGGAATGCTATCCTGGTAAACACATACCAAGAAGATCATGGTGAAAGTCAAGATCTCAGTCAAAGTGAGCGTTTCATCCATGTAAATCAAAAGCATTGAAATACTGGATAAGTGCATGCCGAGATGATCAGCCTCGCCTTCACAGTCGATGATCACTTTGATGTCGATGAAAAGCAAACTATTTGTTTTTTATGATCACAGCCTAGTGCGATGGGGGAGGTCTTCTTGGCTGTGATTGGTTTAGCTGAGTCGATTGTCTTAAAAGCAGTGGTCGACTCGGCAGTGAGGTGAGTGTCATTTTTTTTTAAAGTAATAACGAGATTGTGAACAGTGTTTTGTTTCACAAGAAACATTAAAATCAAATATAGCCATTTCCTGACGATTTGAACTGACCAAAATCATTGAAATCGAAAAATGCACTTGAATGAAGTTTTTAATCATTTGGAACAATCTTCAAATAGTTATTTTGAACAACTTGTGAACAAATTTCACCTGAAACGACATTAAAGTAATTGTCAAGTATTTAATAGTAATTTCTGTTTATTAATTTAATCATAAAAATAAACCTTCCCACTAAACTGTTTCATGTTCTAGGGTGCATAAATGAAGCTGTTTGATCCAGAAATAAGGGCGTAGGTGCAGGTTTGAGATCAACTTACTCTTATCATCACTAGAAATTAGATTTGCCGTGATTGTCACTGCTCCTCATCATATTTAAGAATCTGACCCACTTCCATCCAGTCATCCTTTTGTTGCATATAAGTTCATTTAAATGGGGTGCTGGATAAGACTTGAGAAGATCAGGCGGACAGACAGGGTAGGGTGACAAATGAATGTCCTAAAAAGAGTGGTTTAGAAGAGATCAATTTTGGATGCGATTCATCGACACGAAGCAAACTGGATCGAACATATCCTTAGGAGGAACTGTTTTCTGCACGACGTCATGGAAGGGAAAATTGAGGAAAAGAGGAACTTAGGAAAAAGGAGGATTATAATACTACAGTAGACCCGTGGCTTCTTTGGTGCTGACTGACAGCTCACAGCTGACTTCTGACAGTGAACATTTAGGTATATGCCTAAATTTTGACCATCAGAAGTGACAGCTGCTAAACATATGTTTTTGCAGATCATATGGTTCGGCGTAGGGATACATAATTTGGTCTGGTATTTTTTCAAAGCTGTAAGTCGGCACCAAAGAAGTCTTGGGGCTACTGTAGATATCTTGAAAGGAAATTTTAAAAAATATGAGAGCTGAAGGAGGAGGCAGATGACAAGGTGCATTGGAGGTCTAAGTTTCACTAATAAAAGGAATGGGCCTGTCGTAAGACAGAAAACATAATAGTAAGAAAATTTGACATTTTGTTTGTGAACGTTTGTTTTTTGCAAGTGTAGTAATGTCGTCTAAAAACATACATTTGAATACGAAAATAGAGGCTTTAAGACAGAGTAGGAGGAGTTATTTTTTATGGAAAGACATGATAAACCAATTTCAAATAACACTGGCGCAGGTCAAGACCAGTAATCTTAAGTGCCATTGTGGCAAATCACAGTACGTTCAGGATAGAATATCCTGTTGGTTATGTTCTAAGCTAAACACTAATGTCTTATCTTTAAAAGCAAAAACTTCATGGTCAGAGTAAACGATGTTCATTTTTACTAACGAGGCAGATGTAACAACCAAGACTGGGTTTATTTTAGCATGTAATATTACGCGAGCAAAGAATCCATACACTGAAGGATAATTTATCAAGACAAATATGTTAATCCACAAATAATTTCAGTTTTAAATATGTATGGTAAAAAATTGCATAAAGTGATTGAACAAATTCCTGTCTCTAGGAATGCAATTGAAAGGAAAAATTCTGCTATAAGTGTTGCTTTTGTAAATCACCTTACAAGATAATTTGATGAACTATGCTGCAGTGAGTATGACATTGAATGAATGTATGGATATTCAAGAAAAGCCACAGTTACTGTAGATATATTTGTTCGCTTTGTGTCACACAACCTGGATGCGAAAGAAGAGCTGTTACAAATGATAGCATTAAAGGATGTAAACTGTGGCTCTGACATTAAAGAATCTCTTAATGACAAATTTAAAACGCTTATATACCAAGTGGAAAGATTGTCAGTATTGCAACTGATTTTGCTCCATTTATGACAGGAAAAACAAAAGGGATCATGGGACTCTTACATATTGTAGTTTGGAAGTGGTAGAACAATGGAGTGACGTTCAACACTCGGAAGAAAGGACTGCATCAGGCAGCAATTGATATATACCGTCCGAGAGGCCACGATCTGTTGGCTCATATAGTGCCAACATTGGCGAATATAGGAGGTAATCTGGTAAGCCCAACGAAACCTGTGGTTATAAATGTGAGTTTACTAGACCCGAGCCGCTATTTTTTCATTCAAGTACCTCCTCATTTGTCCTCAAGAGGCTCAGTTGAGCCCGTTTCAAACCCAATGCTTCACAGGAAAGCTGGAAGCACCAGGGATCGAATATGGGATCTCTGTATCTGAAACCAGGAATTCTGAACACTAGCCCATAAATGAGATCAATATATTAGAGTATGAAGTAATTATTATTTAAATAAAACGGTAATAAAAAGAGTTGGCTCATTGCTAATCGTGATACTAATAAATTGATCACGTACATATCAAAAGCAAATATGTCCAGTATTAGGGTGGTTGTTCACTGTGTTCTACATATATTACCCTCCTAGTCACTTCAATTAAGGTTTGGAATGTAGAGGACAAGAGGAAAGGTCAATAATTTTTGTCATTTTCTAAAGCAAAACTTTTTTAATCAAAATAAATAAAATATTGTTTCTGTAAACATAAGATTTTAATTTTCTTCACATGGTGATCTCAACATTTCTTGAATATCTGTCAAGAGTGTCTTGGAATTTAATGCCAACTTTTTATCTGTATTTGTGATTAAATCCCATGACATTATTGATAGATATTCAACAAATGCTAATATCACTATGTGAAGAAAATTAAAATATATGTTTGTGTTGAAGAAATGTTTTATTTATTTTGGATAGAAAAAAGGTTTGCCATAAAAACTGCAAAAGAAAATACGTTTCCAGGCGTACTCTACATCCCCATCATAAATAAAGCCGTTGATAACCTTGGTATTACCCTCAGTGGTGGGTATGAGGGATAAATTTCAAGAGGTTTAGTTACAGTATATTCGATACTTGTGTGGTGGTAACAGACAGCTAGCAAAAGCTACCAGATCTATTTTCATGTACCCATTTACCAAACCATATGATCTGCAAGACCATGATGAGTTTTTGTTATTTTTGGCGGTCAAACTTTCACTACAAACACATTTATTTTTAATTGTGTTTTTCTTTTGACCCTTTTTATATGATTGAAACATGAACTTGTGAAACTAACCGGTTGGGTGGTTCTTTTTTGTGGCAGCGTCCTGTCACTTAAATGCTTTACCAACTAGAGGAGGGATGGTAAATCTATGGCACACGAACACGATTCGTGTGACACGCTGACATGAAATAAATACACCTAAAATAAAACTTTCCCAACCTGATATATTTTTTTTGAATTCAATAACATTTCGGCAGCCATGTCATTCAAAGACATGTCTCAATTAACTTCGTTAATTCAACGGCAATAAATCATATTATCTTGCACTTAAGTGCATCTTGTGTTCTGTTGAAGGCAAGTTATGAACGTAACATAAAACATCTTGATTAGCAACATACACCACATTCAGACTAATATGGAAAATATTATATACGGTTTTGATCTAAATATATACATATATAGTTCAATTTATTGTTATTTTTTCACAAAAGGTGTTACTTTCAATGTTTTTACTTCAAGTTATTGAAATTAATATTTCCTCAGACACTTAATCCACCAATTTAATGAATGTTCCTTCTTTAAAGTTTAAGCATTAATAAAATATTTACAATTTTATTTGAGTAATTCATTACATTTCATAATATTATTCAATAGTTTTTAATTTTAAAAATACTCATGAATAAGCCTCAATAAGTTACAAGCTCGAATATACTTTAATCCTTTTAAATGTATTATTTTATCTCTGGTTGCCACAACTGCGAAACAAACATCATAATAGTTTTTAATAATTATTGTTCTTTCAATAAGTTACGAAAAAGCCGACTGCACGCTAATCCTTAGTCAATTATCATTTGAAGCGTTTATTAACACTTTAGATTAAAAACGCATCAGTAAGCAAATAATTATTATTTCCACATAACTTAACATGATTACTTTTAGGCTATGTTTGCAATAAAAATCCTCTGCTAGCTATTATATATCACCATTCCAGACGTGAATAGACTTTAGTTTACATGTAACCAAGAGGACGGGATTCAAATTCTTCCCAGTTGTATGTAGGACGCTTTTTCTCAATTATTTCCTTAGTAGTTACCCCTCCATCCAAATTTAGGTACATTCCCTTTAAATTCTACCTAGTCCTAAACTTAATGCTGCAATTAAAAGTGATCATATTTCGGAAAGAAAAGAAAAAACTTCTTTTTTCCGCAGTGTCTTAATACCCGTTTGGATCGTACACAAACATAAATCTCACTAAAGGACTACTGATGAGGAAGACATAGCTTTTAAAAATGTATTCGCATTTGCTTCAAAATAAGGTGGGATATTATTATTATTATTATTATTATTATTATTATTATTATTAACACCACGTCCTACTACCCGTTCAGGTTATACGCACTTATACTAATGTGTAATGGTAGGGTGATTGTGAGATGAAATGGAGTACCTACAGTTTAACGTGGAATCCGAGCCACGGTGGAGGCCTGGCATTCCCCACATTCTCAACCCATGATTGATACACGTCCTGTCAGAGGTGAAGGAAGGGTTTGGTAATCAGTTAAATCTGTGCCGGGACCGAGGATTGAACCCCGGACCTCCAGCACGGAGGTCTCACACCTTACCCCTAGACCAACAGGTCACCCTCGGGTGGGAAATCATTTAGAGCAAAACCTATTCCGTACATGTTACCAGGATTTACCCCTTATTTTCCCCATAACCGAGAATCTAGTCGAACACATAAGTGACGCGTTAGACCATACGACAATTGACTTGGTGTCTAAATGTAATTATAATAATATTTTTTAAACACGCCTAGACAGTCTTGTCCACGGCCGAGGTTTTATTCTAGAAGACCACCCATGAGAATCTGAGCAATTACTATCACTTCTCTTTCCTTATTATTTTACAAGGATGTTACATCAGTATTACTACTTAATTAAATGACACAAACATTTCACGAGTAGACATTCGTTCTATATAGGTTATCGTTTACTTTAAGATAGGTTTTTTTTCCTTTTTCTCTTTTATGTTTTTTTCCCCCTTGAAAATATGGTTAAGAAACTTTAATGCAATGTGTGTTTGGTTTTACATATGATCTGCTTGTGTTTTTTTATATATATAAAAAACACACACGATGGGGATAAGGTGAAGGAAGAGAGTTTTTGACATTGACATCTGAAAATGTATGGTTTCTAATGTTTGCTAACAAAAATATCCCAGTCCATTAGCGTGTTTCAACCGTTGGTTGTCTTTCTCTAAGTTGTCTTCTTTCTCGAGTTTTTTTTTCTTTCTTTATATATATACGTTGCTCTCCCGTTTGACAGGCAAAGAATACAGTTCTTTGTTTCTGTTTTGAACCGCCAGGCAGAGCTAGTTAGCTAGTTGGCTCCCGATTTGACTCGCCTGTTACGTTGTCGGGGATGAAATGTTTATTTGTTTAGCGTCTTGAGGATAAACATAACTTTTGGAGTTATACACACATCATGTGGCCGTATGTAAATCATCCCCTTGATGAGAATATTTTATTGGACTCAAAATATTATTGTGAGCTTTAGTTTACATTATATTTACTACAACAAATAAACATGTGGCCCGAAGTAAAAATATTAAATATGTATTACAAGCATCACCCGTTTCAGTGGCCGCATGGTCTAAGTTGTCACTCTGGTGTTAGACTGGTCTGCTGAAGACGGGGATATTGATGTTTGGATCCCAGTCGGGTCTGTTGAGGGTAGTATTCCTAAATGGTTTTCTACTCTCCTTCCACGCAAATGCTGGTATTTTACCTCTAAAATGCTTCCTTTCTCATCCTGACACAATTAGAATATTATTATTATTAGCACCGCGTCTTACTACCCATTCGGGTTATACGCACTTACGCTAATGTGTAATGGTAGGGTGATTGTGAGATGAAATGGAGGACCTACAGTTTAAAGTGGAATCCGAACCACGGTGGAGGCCTGGCATTCCCCACATTCACAAGATGTCTTGTCAGAGGGGAAGGAAGGGTTTGGTAATCAGATAAATCTTTGCCGGGACCGAGGATTGAACCCCGGACCCCCAGCATAGAAGTCTGACACCTTACCCCTAGACCACCAGGTCACCACCATTAGAATAATTATCATAAATTCATATAACCTGGACAGATAGTAAGATGCAATGGTTTCATTTTCATTTTCCTTTATCTAAGTGCTAGCCAACAGTTGAAACCTCTAAAAGATTAGCACTGAATATAGGTACTTAAGAACATATTACTGTTTTCAAATTTAAAAATAAAATATACATCATGTTTGCATGTATTAAAATTACAATAAATCAATGTAATAAATAAAACATTATGAGAAGGAATTTGATGATTTTATTTATATTTATATGTATGCAATTCACTAATAATAATTATTTATAGGGAAAAGTTAACAATAAACAAACAGATAGTAATTAATGATGCAGGTGTTCCCTAAATAATGATAATAGTACAATTATAGTTTTCTATTGTCCCTCTATGTAAATTAGGATACATTTTATCTCTAGCTCTACCTTATTCATCCTTATTCTATTAACGTAATTAATGTATAGTTTTGAAAAGTCCAAATGGGAAGTAGGATTTGGTAGAAAATAAATTCAGAGTTATTATATTGATTCCAGGTTTTTATTTAATAATAAATTAACCCCTGATAAATTTACGTCTGGGACAGTGAGTATATTTTTGGTTGCTCTAGAATATAGTTTGTAGTCTTATGCTGATACAGTCAATTAAAAATAAAGTTAGTATTCTGTTTCAATCAGCTCAACATAGCATAGGCCTCTACACTCCACCTTTGCACCCGATACGCTGATCACACGGCCCAAGGTATCAATCTTTCAACAAACTTGATTGTCTAAAATAGAAAGGCCGGGGTGCGACTCTTGGTCAAGTGCACAGAGGTGTTTTTTTTCATCCACTGCCTAGGTGCATATTTAAAATGAAATGGCTTAAGTGATAATTATTTTAAGATGAAATATTTTGGGTCAAGATCTCTATGTAAAATGGATTTAGGGGGACTGAAATTTAGCTAACAGATTTTCGATCAGAATATTTTGTTTGAATATTTATATGCAATTGACTTTCATCCGAATGATTTCTAGTCAAACTGTTAAATGAAATCGCTATAGGACGACTGAATTTAGGACGATGGTTTTAGGTCAAGTGTTTAGGTCAAATGTAAGGCTGCTGACAGTTGACTGGTTTTAGGTCAATGTATTTAGGTCATATATCTATAAGACGACTTATTTTTAGGTCAAATGGCTGTGAGATAGTTGATTTGAGGTCAAATTGTTGTATGATTACTTGTTGTAGCTAAAATAGTTGCTCTGGGACTCTAAGCAGTCACCCGCCTCAGTGACGTAGTTGGCTAACGTGATAGAAGCGGGTTGAGCTGGACTGCCGTGGACGGGGAGAACGAGGTTCGAAACTTGGTCGGGTGAACTGGTGTGGTTTTTCCTAAATGTTTTTACACTTACGCAAATGCGGGTTCGCTTCCTCTATATTCAACCTTCCCAACTCCTAGCCCATTAATGTATTTAGTACATAAGCGTATAATCCGAACGGGTAGTTAAGACGTGGTGCTAAATAATTGTAATAAATTAGACTAGTTGCAGGAAGACTAATTTTAGGTCAAATTAGGCTATTTAGGCTTTATGAAGATTGATTTAAGTCAAATGGGCTTTCGGTGGTTGCTTAGGGAGAATTACTTTAATCTAACCCATCTTAGGTCATTTAAGCTGAACAAATAATAGGCCTTATTTCCGTGCCTTCAAAGCTCCCATGTGTTCGTTCATGTTGGGTACATGGGCTTCTTTGGCAACTTGTTAACATTTGTAGATACCATCTTGTGGAGTTAGCCCACGTAGCTAAGAGTTTGTTTTGCTCCGCATGTTTCTGGCCAAGAGTTGTCCATCTTCCTAGCCCCCCCCC
>CABFVX010003946.1:23118-39643 GCA_902151425.1 Timema shepardi | reverse complement strand
CTCCCAATTCACACTGGATGCCGGGTGATGTGTCTGTTCTTGAACTAGGCTAGTTTAAAGTTGTGCCGATGGTCGTGGGTTCAAACCAAACTAAGGTGACCTGGTTGTCTAGAGGTAAGGTGTCAGACTTCTATGCTGGCGTCCGGGGTTCAATCCTTGGTCCCGGCAAAGATTTATCTGATTACCAAACCCTTCCTTCACCTCTGACAAGACATCTTGTGAATGTGAGGAATGCCAGGTCTCCACCGTGGTTCGGATCCCACGTCACGTTAAACCGTAGGTCCTCCATTTCATCTCTCATTCACCCTACCATTGCACATTAGCGTAAGTGCGTATAACCCGAACGGGTAGTAAGACGCGGTCAAACCAAACCGAGGTTGATGGATTTTTCTTGAAATCCGTAGCACAAGTTTCTTCGGAGAGGAAGTAAAGCCGTCGGTCCAATGTCGATTGTGGCATGTAGAATACCCCTGGAAGGTATGTGAAAATATCTTTCTGTCAAAATTGGTATGCTCTTTCGCGCTCGCTCACTCTAAGAAATTTCAGTGTGGAAGGCAAATGGAAACTACCACACTTTCCGAACATCTCTGGTACATATGTTTTCTACCAGTTGGTGCGGACACACTAACCAGCCGAAGGGCTGGGGGCATGCACAGCTCTGGATAGACGGAAAGTGCATCAAACCAACCTTTGGTTGATGACTCGTCAATTAAATTATATAATTAATAGGTGTATAAAGTTAAAGTAGCGTGTGAATATTTAAAATTTTATTTATTTCATTTATTCGAGATATCTAACGGGAATTTTCTAACCTGACTGATTATATCAGCACACGAGAATTTCTATGAGCGAGTGACAAAGGGTCTACCAATTTTGTTGGAAAAGGTATTCTCACATACCTTCCAGGTTTCTTTTACATGCCACAATCGACATTGGACCGACGGTTTTACTTCCCCTCTGAAGGAAGTCGTGCTACGGATCTTTCAAGTAAATTTGTTGACTGCGGCTGGGTTTGAGCCCACAAACATTGGGTCCTGAGGTGAGCCCTTTACCCCAAGACCACTGAGGATGACTAGTAGAATCATGTGATGAAACTACCTAACAAGTGTTAGAATGTGTGTCACCCTGGCCGCCCGACTTTTAGCCACCCGGTTTTTGAAAACGCCCATCGTTTGTGCTACGTTAGTGCTGGTTAGTGCCCGATTTTCGTCGTTAGTGCTGTAAATTTACAGCACTTATTCACGATTCTTTATGGGTGGCTAGGGAGAACGTTTGTTTACCTTATAAACAATACAGAATTTAATGAATGATATTTTGAGGCGGCTATAATAGTAGTTGACAAATACAATAGCTTGGATATTTAATCCATAATGACAGTTGTCATTGTATTTTTGGCAGCATAAGGTTCTTCCAAGTTGAAGATGGCTGCGTTTATGATAGCTCGTCATCTTAATAATCGATCACACATTTGTAGCCGACAATTTCTGCACCCTTATTACAGACTCTGGGCCAGTTTCATAGTCAAATTTAGTACCCCTCAAGTGCGGTGCTACACTAAATACAAGACGACACCTACCTAAACTCGAATCGAATGGGCTGTTCTCGCATAGTAAACTGGCCCATTCCATTCTGGTTTAGGTAGGTGTCGTCATGTACTTAGTGTAGCGCCGCACTTGAGGGGTACTAAATTTGACTATGAAACTGGCCTTCTGTCTTAAATTATGAGTGGAGAGTGACCCTGGGCACGGAACGACGGATAGCTCAGTGATAAGATTATTAATATACTAATCCAAAGGTCCCAGGTCCAATTCCCGTGTCTAGTAGTCATTTTTAAATTTAAAGAATATAAAACAATACAGAGCACACAGACAAGACCATTGAAATTGCGTATGTCAAAATGTGTGATGTTTCTTTTCCAAGGTTTTTTTTTGTGGTTGACTTAGAAATTTGGAGACACCTCGCCCCCCCCCCCAAGCACCACCATTTCACCCCTCCACCCACCTATACCCCCATGTAAAAGAAAGTCGCGAGTCATGTAATTGGATCTGTTTTCGGCCCATTTTCACCCGAGTCCCTCGTGTTTGCTTTTAGTTGAAGCAACACGGTCCATATGTGGTTAGGGGGAGAGGGGATTGATGGGTCCACAGGGTAGTATGGGGTGCAGGGACCACCCACATTGCTAGAATACCATTACCGAAGGAGTTTTAACCCTCTATTCTACCAGAGAAATAACAATATGTATAATATAATTAGTAGGAGCGTAGGCTGACGAGGGTTGGTCATGTGGTACGTATCGGTGATGGCAGACGTGCACACAACATATTAGTTGAAAAACCTGAAGATATAAGTTCTCTAGGTAGTTCAAGACGTTGATGGCAGTATAATGTGAATATATATCTTTAGGAGTTTGTTTGTAAGTTTAGAGATGGTTTGGAAGTGTCTCAGAATAGGGTTGATTGGTGAGCCTACGTTCTGGCAGCCATGGCATTTCAGGTAGCTAGAGGCCAGAGTTATTTAATTAGTAGTTAGCCTGTTTATTAATGTTAGTATAAATATTTTAATATAAAAATTGCCGTATTAGAAACTGAATATATCTATGTTTTACTTATAAATGGACTTTTTTTATCGATTAATTTAATGGTTATTCTTTAATAAAATAGTATGACTAGGTAAGATTTGTTTATCATTTTTTTTATCTTAGGTTACTTGAGATATTCAGGTATGTTGGGTCATACTGAATTATTTATATATTTGCCAGTTTATACCCCTCAAAGATCTACTTTTATTAATGATGTAGGTGACCTGGCGGTCTAGGGGTAAGGTGTCAGACTTCTGTGCTGGTGGCCGGGGTTCAATCCTCGGTCCCGGCACAGATTTATCTGATTACTAAACCCTTCCTTCACCTCTGACAATACATCTTGTGAATGTGGGGAATGCCAGGTCTCCACCGTGGTTTGGATTACACGTTAAAATGTAGGTCCTCCATTTCATCTCACAATCACCCTACCATTACACATTAGCGTAAGTGCGTATAACCCGAATGGGTAGTAAGACGCGGTGCTAATAATAATAATATTAATAATAATGTAGATTTCTCCCACGATTTACCGGTCGATCACTATCGATCAGTTGCCGACTCCTCTAGTTCAAACTCGAACCATCAGAATAACATCGCTGAGTGCAATTATTGATTGACCACGAGTTGAAGTTGGTCAACTTACTATCTGTTCTACAAAGCGGCGGACTCATATTTACTCAACCAATTTTGTTTTCAAATGATAAAGAATGCTTGTGCTACGCCGCAGTTACACACTCGGGGCGCTAGTGTCGCCCGTGTTGACTGAAGGAATGAGCAACGGGAGCTCTGAAGAAATGGTTTCATTTCCCAAGAGACGCACCGCGAGAAGACAATTCAGTAAAAGAAAGGGGGGAGAAAAGGAAGAGATAACATTTTGAGAGGAGAGAGGGGGGGATAAAAGTAAATAAGAATGAAAATAGTGTTAGGGGAAGTGACAGATTAAATCTATAAAAATGAGACGTACTAATAAGTTTTTGCATCATCTATTACTACCCGCCCGAATCACATATGTTCATATTCACACTAATGAAAGGATTAGAATTTGAAAGGAAGTGTACCCGAATTCGCATGAAGGTTACAATAAAGAAAACCCCACCTTCAGCACCCTCAGCTGGAATCTGATACCAATATCCCCACAACCAGCAAACCAAACCAGACAAAGTTGACACCTTATTCCATGTGTCCATTAATGTGGGTTACTTGTTACTAGCCCTAGTTTTAAACTTAACAATAAAAACACTACTGATATTAATAACTACCCCGTGTGCAGGTGAACGAGTGGTTTAAGGGGTTAGGTTCTCATTGCAGTAGGTGTCTGTTGATGGATAGCTCGGGGTCCCAATTCCGGCCGGGTCCATTAGGAATGATTTTTTCAATTACAAATTCTATTATATTTTCTTTAGTGTATTATCAAACTAATGTGGGTGTAATCAATCTAATCTCTCCTGTTCTTACACCTTTTAGATCTTTATTTAACGTGACATTGAAAAATAAAATAAGAACTCACAGTCCTTACCTATATTAGGGCGCTAGTGAAAAGAACGTGTTTGACAGTGATTAGAGTTATTTCAGCTAATTTAATTCATTCATAAGCTAATTCATGATATTATTTTGATACATAATATCAACATATATAAAATAGTACTATACTTTCTACTTACTATTTAGAATCACTCCTTACTATCCGTTCGGGTTATACTCATACGGGTGACCTGGTGGTCTAGGGGTAAGGGGTCAGACTTCTATGCTGGGGGCCGGGGTTAAATCCTTGGTCCCGGCAAAGATGTATCTGATTACCAAACCCTTCCTTCCCCTCTGACAAGACATCTTGTGAATGTGGGGCATGCCAGGCCTCCACCGTGGTTCGGATTCCACGTTAAACTGTAGGTCCTCCATTTCATCTCACAATCACCCTACCATTACACATTAGCGTAAGTGCGTATAGCCCGAACGGGTAGTAAGACGCGGTGTTAATAATAATAATAATAATAATAATAATAATATACTCATACGTATTAATTACGTTAATATCTTATGGATGTGGAGGGTTTGATTTAGATTAATTATACCCTCATTGACTTGGAGGTAGAGTGGTAAACTATTTAGAAAATAAAAAACCCTTGGTACACCTGACTGGGATTAGAACCCCAATATTTCCTCCGTAGACAGTTTAGTCTAATGCTAGATTGGGTCCTTAGACCATTTGGACACGGAAGTGGGGGATGACACCATTAATATATCAAAATACTATAAATGCAGACCTCAATACTAAACGGTACATTGAAGCTATTAGGATAAGAAGAGGGCCCAGCTTTGTTGGGTATTAGTAAGAAAGCTGTAGTTAGAAATGTAGAAATTTTACTAAATTCTGGTAAGTAAATAAGTTTAGAAGTTAACACTGAAAATACTAAATATATGATCATACAGAAAGCACAGATTGGGGACGATAATTTAGAAACTACTTCAATCAACATATCATTTGACAGAACTAAATAGTTAAAATATTTAGGAACAATTTTAAATAACAAGAGTCTAATGATATTAAAATGTAAATTGGGAAAAGAATGCAACCACTGCAGTGGCCGTGTGGTTTAACGTGTTACTTTCACAGTAGACTAGACTGCCGAGGGCTGGGATATTGGGGTTCGATCCCAGTCGGGTGCATTGAGGGTGATTTTCCTTAAATGTTTTTCCACTCCCCCTCTATGCAAAGGCGGGTACATTTGATCTAAATAAGCCTCCATGATAAATGGCTCATTACTGTAATTAGTACATAGGCATACAATCCAAATGGGTCGTAAGACACGTTTATAAAAAAAAGGAAAAAAATACGTATGGAAATGCATGATAATAGCCGGTTATTAACTTGTTGATATTTTGTCTGCTGTCAATGAATGTAAAACTCAGAATATACAAAACAATAAGTATACCGGCTATTCTCTAGGGTTGGGAAACACGCTATCTTTTCTTACAAGATGAAAGTAAATTTAGGGTGCATTTATATGGGGGGAAATGTGGCCAAAACCAGTCTAATAACTTCTAAGAGCGTGTAAATTTCCAAAAAAATATCTCAGGAGCGCCGTTACAAATAGGCTAGAATTTAGGGACATATCATTATATCATTTCCAAACACTTTCTGGGGAATGGCTTTCAGACCCTCTTTGCCTAGGGGAGGGGACGCTCTTAAAAATTCCCGATTTTTACTAGTTCACCCCTACTCCAGCCCCAACACAACGACGTTCCGCCACTGCTGATGGTCACGGCAGAAACCTTTCTGGTTCCCACACTATGTCTTGTCTGTCGACTCATCATATCATGAGTTCTGGAGTATTTGCGTAGAGGGATGTTAGATCAATGTGACTAATGGGGGTTATCAATCATCCCTCAAGTGGGAGAGGTTTACACGCTAGCTCTAACAATTACGACAGTTAGATCCAGTCACATACAAGACTAAGACTCTTTAGGGGTAAATGACGAACGGGCACGAGAAATAATATCGTCACGACAAAGATTTAAAGGGACTCGTTACAACAATATAATTTTAATTTACCAATATTTTTGGTATTGGCATGGGCAAAGATGTATTGTGCAAAAAATTGGAGGAAGCCTTGCAGGCAAGCGAAAATCGTCCTAAAACCATTTTCCCTAAAAGACAATTTAACCAAATGTCACTTTCACTAAAATGAATTTCGAACTCATAAATAAACGTGTTTAATTTGGTGATGAAGCAGTAGGCCTAAAATACCTTTACCTAAACAGTAAGACCCTAAACCCTTGAGTTATTTAGTCTAAAGTCATTTGATTTAAAAATTAATGAAAGGCATTTGACCTAAAAATTAATTTCAAATAAAAATATATCAACGTTGTTCATTTCTGCAAAGTCAGTTGGCCTAAAATAATTTGGCCAAAATTAATTTAGACTAAGAATTAACTTTACAGAAATTCTGTTGAACTAATTTCACTTAACCTAAGGTAGTTTGGCCTACTATTTAGTCCAAATTACTCTAGGCCTATTAACTTATTGGCGAATACCTGATTATTTAACGCATGACAAGAAAAAGCTAACGATATAGTAACAGAAAATAAATACAATATAGATTAAAATATTTAATTCAACTGATTTTATAAGACATTAATGTATTAGCATTTATAAACATAAATGTAGCATATTGAAACTACATATTTTATAACAATACATTGAAATAATAGTTTGGTACATACAATTACAATGATTTTAATTGTACTTTTCGTGGTTACGATTAGTTAGAATTTATTGGAAAAGTGTGAACTAGACTAACTTGAGTATATAAAAACTTAAATACTATTAGATAGGATCATTAAACTCTTTGGTATCGAACTCAAATTCAAAACATTCTTTTTAAAGCTACTCAGGATTTTCAAAACTATTTTGAATGGCCTGCAAATGTCACCAGACTCATATTTGATATGGGCGTTAAATAGTCTCTTTACTTTGTAGAAATAATTATGTAATAGTCTTTATTTGAAAAAACATTAAATCAAATAATATTCTCACTAATAGTTTTGTTTGTACGTTTTAAAAGAATTCAGTGAATCATTGAGTAAAAAAGTTTTGAATACTTTTACGTAGACCAACATTTAAAGTAAACTGGGTCCAGTGCGTATAGCTTGGAGCATTCTGATATATTTAAAATAAGCTTGCCTTGGTTTATTCTACCATGCTGTAATTTATAAGATACTGCAATAAATCAAGGTAAATATAATCCACGTATAGACCTAACTTTAACCCTACATAATATATAACTCACATAATAGTGATTAAAATATTACATTTATATTATACCAACCGGATTTTATGAAAGGTAATAACAAAGGTATAATAAACTTCGAGGAATTTCTTTGCCAGTTAACAACTATTAAATATACAAAGAGTATTATTTATCAATGAATAAACAGGAAAGCACAATTAGAAGGCTATTTGATACATAGTAGCTTTGAGGTAACATGTTAATTAAATAAATGAAAGCTTACTTCGGGAATACGTTTATCAAAAAAAAATTATCGTTTAAATGTAAATATGTATTAGTTAGTAATTATTTGTTCTCAGTCAAATTTAATTTATTTTAATAACCATAAATGTGGAATAAAAATTTCACATTACCAACAACATGTAAATTAGTTTGGTTTTTGAATATACATTTAAGTGTGACATGAAAATAAAATATGCCTATATGTAAGCTATTGTAATACAATTTATTGAGTTGATGAAACAATTAACATTCAGAGAAACTATTCAATCGTTTAGTCAGCAAACTTCTCTAAATTGACCAAATACATTTGCATCAATTTTTTTTTCCAAACTTTGTAGGACTTCTGTACTACAGTGATAACTGATTTGGGATCATTTTTTTAATTTGAAACTATTTCCCTAATCGTATTTTAATTCTTGTCATAGCTAGGTGAAAAATCATCTAAGTCAACTTTATGGTTTTTACAAATCACATGCTCAGTAATAAATCCCAGCGATAACAGAGGTATTGTAATATTTGTTCAAATCTAAAGATCAAGATTTTTTTACAGACCTAAACACACGTTATGAAAGCGTTTATATAGTCACCAATTAACGTACAGTAAATAGATTTTCCATATGTTGACTAAAATAGTTGATAACAACCATACATAATACTACCATTTTTTATTTAGTAATGACGTCTTAATTAAAATGTTTCTGTAAAACCCTATTCTAAGGGCATTATTGATACATAGTTAATCAGGTTGTTTAGATCATTAGTACATTTTTATATAAATAAAATGTACAACGTTTGACTATGTATTTTTTGATATTCAAAAACAAATATTTGAAAGGTTGATAAAGATTTTTAGAACTACACTTACATTTAAAAATTTTGAATAGCAAATAAATCTTGTAAACTATTTTTATAAAATAATAAAAATATATGATGTTATTTTTCTATAAATTATAGTTTTGTTTAAATCAATGTTATAGCACTTGTTTTAATTAAGAAAAATCACCATTAGACTATATTATATATGTATTGAAGGGTCTAATTTTTCAAAATACAAAGCATTCTAGTAAAAATATAACAATTATTTAGATTAAGAAAATTAAATAGTAAAATATTCCAAATTAAGATGAATCACTTATTTGGAAAAAACTTTTATAGGCTATAAATGTATGTATTACTGTTGTTACTTAGCTTTAAACTCAGCCAAGTCAACTAAGTACATCATATTGAAAGATTTTCATCTTATTTGAAACAGTCAGAAACTAAAACTCACAGTCTCTTATTTTAGAGAAACACGATAGCGATGTAACTGCCATTAAAAAATGCTGTCAAACACAATAACTACATCATCATCATTGTCAACTCATTTAGCTTACGGAGGATTTTGAATAATGTTTTCTCTCTGTCGAAGACTGAGATTGTGAAACGGTCTCGCTCTTTCCTCTACTACATTCCGTGCAACCGTCAACGCTGCAGCAACTGGAAACGCCCCCCGATGCTTGCGAAGGGCTTGCAGTGGGAATAGTTCTGTAAGGGTTGAGAAACATAGGACCATGCGTGGAACCGAATGACATACCATCCCCAGGCAAGTAAAATGAAGAAGGCAGAGAATTGGCGAAAAGGGCCGACGACTGAAAAGGTACGTGTGGGCTCGTCAGGGAAGTGGGTGGAAGTTGAAACAATAGATCGTTCGGTGGATAGAAAATAGGTGCGATCTTGCTCCCTACAGCGGAAGACTGATAACTTTGAAGAGCCAACAATGAGGACATCGTGGCGGCGAATGGTAAACTACTCTGATGGGCGTTCGGTGGAGACAGTAGCGATGTATGACCCAGGAGTATATCAGATGGACTCGCCGAGGAACTGTTGAAGCTCAGGCTGGGTGAGGCTGTCGGGGAGGTGGCGTGGAAACTGGTCCCTGTTGGTGAGACAGGTTTGAACGCTGATCTAGCAGAGGAGGAGTTTGCCATAGGTTTTATCATCTGAAGCGTAATTCTTTCTCCAGAATCATCATTCTTGTTTTTACACGATGCTATGTACTGGTGCAATGTGTTGTTATTAGTGGCTGTCATCGACAAACCACAAGCACCGTCCTTAGGAACGATCTCTTCTATGGCCTTCCTTAAGTCATCTCCACATCGGCGAAGAACCAGTTCTAGAACGGAACGCTTTTTATTCGGGAAGAGCCTCAGTAGAACTTCTAAAGAAGCCACTGAAAGGTTATTCTTGTTAGTGTCAACGGGTCTACTCTTTGAGGTTTTCGTGGGACTATCAGAAGGGTTGCGTTTTTCATCGATGTTTTCAGGACTCTTCTCCTCATTACAAAATCTGAGTGAAGGTGTGTTGGTCTGTTCGAAATATGAATCAACCATTAGACGCGTCTCTTGAGTTTCTTGTATTTTATCGATGGCGTCACTCGGCATAGTGCTCGGAACGTCCATGTTGCTATGGCCTATCTCATCTAGGGGATCGCTGTCCACAAGTACCGGTGACAGTGATGGAGATTTGTTGGTCAAGTCGTCGCTTGAAACAACATCTGCAAAAATAAAAACATTAATTTGTCCTAAGTATTTTTATTTGCTTCATTACTCACCGCCCGTTTGGGCTGTCCTTATTTAATTAAATCAACGGGGTTGAGATTAGGGAGGTAGAGCTTATAGAAAATTTACTTTCATTTACGGGGAGGAATAAATTGGAAATCATTTAGTAAAATACACCAATACTACATCCGTTTATGATTTGAACCTTGACTTTCTATCACCAGGAAACTGTACTAGATGAGATTGCCGTTTTGTCCATGAATCCACCGATGTGAGTCAAATAAAGTACTTTTCTGGTGATTAAATTGACATGATTTTGAGCCATTGCTATGTGCAACTACGATGCTACGATGGAATGTAATTTAAATATTTAGTTATAGAAAATATGAAAAGTCAAAATATACTATGAACTATTCTGTTCTAATACCCCTCTTGTCTGTCGGCAACTATAATATTACCTTCCGGCCCCGTGATGGTCATGCCATATATTGGCCCTGGTGGCAGATATCCGTACTGAGCTCCCGTACGCACAGCCTCCAACCTTAGCGCTATCGCGTCTTCTTGAGCTTGCTGCCTCTTAAGAGCCACCTGTAACAAGATATTTCCTAATTATATATCAGTTTTAACCTAACCTCGATGAAAGTGTGGAATTATTTGTACTGTGCTAACAATTTACATAATACAAATTCAATGTCTACAACAGAGGTCTCCGACACTTTTGTTTCCAGAGACACATTCAAGACGTCAGAAAAGTATGGGGAGGCATAGTGGTCGTAGCAATAATGTATTTTAATATAAATGTTTATTTGGAGATCAGATATTAATAATAATAGTATAACATACTTTACTTCAAAGTGTGATATAATTAAGGTAATTTTCCTTTTAAAAGAATTAATTATAAACAACTTTTCGACAATAGCCGTGAAGGTACTTTACCTATTTTATACATCACAAATTTTCAGGAATAAATATTAAAGAGTGTATGAAAATAATATTATAAGTAGGCATGGCTAGTTTGCATACTTTTTAATCTAAAAAAGTAAACGCACATCCTGACGTTCATCTTTTCCTAAATTCCTTCCTTACATCTGCTATATTATATTGACGTATCGAAGAAAGTATATTTTAGTAAGATAATTATTTTAATGTGTAAATAAACAGGTTTGAATTAACACTTCTCATTTAATTCCCAATTATATAAACGTTCTCGTTTTGGGCATATCTTGACACATACTAGCCGATAATGAAGCTCTAGACTTGTGGATTCAATTGTGATCCTACCCACATCGGAGGTCATGTGGTCTGAGGCGTTACTCTTACAATAAAATAGACTGACAATGACAGGGAGTTCATTGTTCAATCCCGGTCGGATGTATTGAGGATGTTATTCCTAATTGGTTTCCCATTATTTTTTCAAACAAATGTGTGTACACTTTCTCTAAATTCAACCTTCCTCATCCCTAGCCCATTAATGTAATTAGTAACCGGCTCCGTGGTATAGTGAGTGGTCAGTGTACTTGTCTACGAACCTAGGGGTACCAGGTTCGATTTCCGGCTGGTACCATGGGTGTTTTTCTTAAAAGTTTAATTATCCCAACAAATACCAGGGTTTGGATAGTTAGGCTTAAGTTAAGTTTAAGATTTATCCTTGCTTGACACCATAATGGCCATCATCATATCATATCATTACGGGTACGACGTGTAGCCTACCTCCATAGGTGTACCCTGGATAACGGTCTGTGCTAACAGAAGGGCCAATAGTCTACACACACAGGCGACTGAACAATATAATATATAACGTGTATCTATAACATTGCATTAAACTGAGGCAGGCTATTCCTAGGGGGAAAATAGAATAATTCACATCAGCAACCTAGGGTCCATCTTAAATATTAAGGGTGATATTCGCCCCTAAAGATAGAGCTAAAAACGACTATTGTGTGAAATAGTATGAAAACTACTTAGGGTATTACAACGAATCTTTGATTACTACTCATTTAAACCTTGATAGTTAATAAACTAAATGTACTGTTACTGTTACCCACCCTCATCATGTATAAAATAGGGGGTTGTAACACTTGTTCTGCAATAAAATATGTCAGAGTAGGTATTACTAATTTTGACTTAAACTTAAAAAACAAGGATCAGAAATTAACAAAAAAAGGTGTCTTGGAGAGACTGTCTAGCTTTCTCCGTTTTCGAGATAATCACACAAGTTTGAGCTCAGAGTCAAGTGTAAATGCCTGCCAGGTAGGCAACCAGAATCGCAGTGTTACTTCGCACTGCAGTTGTTGAACCATTTTTACCGGCACGTGTGACTATGTATCACGTACATTTGGTAAACAAGGCTGGTTTGTGTGTAATGATGGAGAAACTCTGATACTTTTCCTTCTTCATAAGCTCCGATGTGTTTCTGTTTATCACATTAGTAAGTTATGCTTACACAGTTCACACCTGGGTGGGATTTTAATCATTACACTCACTGGAGTATTGAAAGCTACATTAAGAAATACTAATTGTAGTTCTTGTATGTTTTAGTTCCTAGCTTCAAAATCAGATTCATAGCAAGTGTTCGAAATGGCGTCCCCTAACGTCATTGCAATAATTGAGGAGGCGTATCAATGACTTGCGAAATCTTTCGAAAACACGTGGTGTTTCTTGAACCTTATCACACACAGCACCTATCCTGGCTAACAGGTCTTCCTCGTATTCAATGGCTGTCTCGTACACCAAAGCTTTGAGAAAACCTCACAGAAAAAGTCTAACGTATTAAGGTAAGGAGAGCGTAGTGGCCACGTTCCCTACCTTTCGAGAATTAACACTTGTCTTTGAAATCAAACATGCATGATTATTTTGGAAATGGGGAAAGCTAGACAGTTTCTCCCTTATTTGTTAATTTTTACTTCATGTTTTGTAATCTTAAGCCAAAATTCGTAATACTTACTCTGTCATATTTTATTACAGAAAAATGTGTTACAAACCCCCCCTTTTTTTACATGATGGGGGTGGGTAACGGTAACAGCACATTTAGTTTATTAATAATAAAGGTTTCAATAAGTATTATACAAAGATTCGTTGTAATACCCTAAGCAGTTCTCATAATATTTCACACAACAGTCCTGTTTAGCTCTATCTTCAGGGGTGAATACCACCCTTAATAATAAGGATGGACCCTAGGTTGCTGTTGTGAATTATTCTATTTTCACCAAAGGAATAGCCTGGCAAAGTTTGATGCAATGTTTTAGATACACGTTGTATATCTCTCCAAGTTAAAGCTGTCGTATTCTAGAAAGAAAAACAACAGGTAATTAGTACTTAAGTAGATAACTCGAAGAGGTAATTAGACGCAGAAGCTAAAAAAATAAAATGAAATCTCTTCTATACATCTTATAACATAAATTCAATTACAGGAACCCACCCGTTCAAGTGGGATCATAGCATCAGTACCGTCTCTTTTGGTTTGCCGGTGACGGGGAAGTCGGGGCCCAAATCCTGGTTGGATGAACTGCGCGGTTTTTCCTAGATAATTTTCTACATCCCCCACACGTAAATACGAGCACATTCCTTCTAAGCTTTATCCTTCTCATACCTACCATAAAAAAAGGAGTAAATATGTACAGTACACAATCAATAGAGGGTTGTGAGACGTGGGTTGAGCGACGGATAACTAACAATTTGCGTGAAGATTTTACTATGCGTTCATCCATTTTATCCTTATTTTTGCGGGGATAGTTTTAGTTACTGTCTGACACCTTGGCTTAGTCGGTAGCATGTCAGTCTGATAAGCTAAAGGTCCCGGGTTTAATTCCTGGCATGGCCGAAAAATGTATCATTGGTGAAATGTGGATTTACCCTTTCAGTGTGACAAATTAACGGACGGGGGCTGGATGTTGTGTCTTTTCTAGATTTAAGTTAGTTTATAGATCATGTGTTGTGTAATCACTAATCAATTGGTTCAGATACACGCATATGTATTAATTATATCTATGTGTGGGGGCTTAGGAAGGTTGTATTTAGAAAAAGTGTGCCCTAATTTTGGTGAATAAAGAGTGGAAAATGTAGACACATTAATATTCAATAGATACAACTGGGCTTCAAACCTCAATCTCTCTTTAATCGGCAGTACAACCCATTTCAGGCCTTAGGGACAATTTCATAATCTGATTTATGACGCGTCAAGTGCGGTACTATACTAAATTCAGGCAGACACCTTCCTAGACTAGAATGGAAATGGGCGAGTTTAAATAAGTATCTTGTTATATTTAGTACAGCACCTCCCTTGAGACGTGCTAAATCTGACTAATAAACTGGCCCTTAGGCCTTTAACCATACGACTATCAAAGTGTGTCCAATTTTATTCAAACTAAGATATTTAGCCAACACTTTTTAAACATACATTTTGAATCAATACATGACTTACAAACTAGTTTAACACACATAGTTCGTCTACTAATATGCAACAAGCACTGATATCTCGATCAGTGGTTCTCAAACCGGGGCACCCGTATCCCCAGGAGTACCAGTATGCTACACGCGTGCCTTTAAGAGGGTATGTGCAGCTTTCAGGGGAGAGTTGGCTAAATGACAAGAGAACTAAACATGGTGGAGAACCAAAATTAATGTGGTGGGGAGTTTTCGATACGACTTAAGGACGTTGCCTATCTGTGACGTCATGGTCGATCAATATAGGATTTACCATGTTAGTGAATTTACGTTTTACTAATCGAGTTTTCATGATATAACATTAAAATAATTCTAAAAATAGTACTACAGTGTCAAAAAAATATTATTATTATTATCTTTAAGTAGTTTGTTTTGTAAACGTATTTATTATAAATCATCTACAACGAAGGATTGGTCACGAAAATATCCTGTAAGAATCTTCCTCCCAGGATATAGAATAAAAAAAGTCCTATATAGTATATGCCTATCTAGAATAGGAAACAAGAAAAAGGTAAGATTAGAAAACAAGTAAATTTTGTCAACGCACAAATATTAAAGTGACTGTGTAAACTCGTCAGAAGAAGAGGGAAAGGGTTATCACCACTTACACAAGAGCCCTCACAGATTGAACTTCTCCTTCTCTTCCCTAGCTTTATATTGTGTGCATTGGCGTATAGATGTGGAATTGTTTAAACGGCTTAGGTGCGTCAAGTTAGGATGCAACCCACTTCGCAAAATAACTTCTAAATCTACAGGTAGGCAACGTCGTTAAGGACATTTTCTCTTTTGATTACCTGACATTAGTCATTTGAACTGTCATATTTTGAACCGTATTTCAGGGAAATTTTATCCTTGTGGAACATTAGACTTTTAGTGATGACCAATGGTTACAATATAAAACCGTTTGAGAACCACTGGTTTAGATATATACTAATCAGTAAGCATGGTGAGTCAGTAGACAAATATCAAACTATTCGTTAAGAATATTCGGAAACAAATCGGGGTCCTCGTTACAATGTCCTAACGGTTTAAAGTGTCACTCTTGTGTTAGACTGGCCAGCTGATGACGGGGATATCGGGGCTCAAATCATAGTTGTGTCCATTGAAATGGTTTTTTCCATAATAGTTTCCCATTCTCCTTTCACGCAAATTCTGGAAGAATACCTCTAAAATGCTTTCTTCATCTTCCTTGCCCCGTTAGAGTAATTATCATATAGACGCTATTCTTATAAACTGAACCGGTTTTAAGACGAAGTGATAATTTAGAAATATATATGTAATGGTCCTCTGGACTTGGGACAGACTAAAATAGCCACTAAATTATAAAAACAGACTTGTACCTTTCTCAGATTGAACCTCAGCCTCAATATATTTAATTAAATTCATTATTGTAACATTTTTTTGGTAATATCTTCTATAATTCAAGAATTACATTTTGTGAATCACTTCTTTTTTCTAAGTTTTTTTTACAGATTCATATCATGATGAGCAACAAAAACTTCTCAATATGGTATCAAGATAAAATTATAATCGAAGTAAATACAGTCCCGACATGTATTTAATATGTATCTTGTATCGGGTATCTGTAATGAACAAAATAGTGTTGTCACAAGGAGCGACGCAAAACAAAGAACTTCTGATCCCATTAAAGCAGTTCAAACATCAATCAGGCAGAGATATACAAACAAATGAAACACGATAGCGCAATCTCCCAACTGTCACATGACAAATGAATGATGATGTTGGGTGAAGCGGGAAGAGGATGGGGGGTGGACACCCTCATCAAAATGGGGTCTTTCCCTGACATCATCGGATGATAGAATGATTAAAATACTCGTGATAGTATTAATTGTTATTATTATTTTAATTTATAAAGGAGGAGATTATCAGTGAAGACATTATATATATATATATATATATATATATATATATATATATATATATATATATATATATAT
>CABFVX010003946.1:0-21734 GCA_902151425.1 Timema shepardi | reverse complement strand
GCCCAGTGTTTTGCTGAAATGATGCCTTGGAACAGCCATGTCAAACTCAGCGCTATCCATGATTTCCCCCGTCATTGACCGCCCAGTGTTTTGCTGAAATGATGCCTTGGAACAGCCATGTCAAACTCAGCGCTATCCATGATTTCCCCCGTCATTGACCGCCCAGTGTTTTGCTGAAATGATGCCTTGGAACAGCCATGTCAAACTCAGCCCTATCCATGATTTCGCGTGACCCGTGTACCTTATGACGAACCATCATGCAATGAGACCCTATTCTTCCTTTTATAAATATCAAGGAAATACAAAGTTTGGAAATTTGGCACATCAGGGGAAATCTTCCATCCGAGGTAGGAGTAGCCGAAATTTACTCGTTAGTTGACAGTTTCTCAAAAATTGTTGAGTTCGAACATTTAACATGTTCAATTTTTGGCAGCATATACGTATGTTTTCTCAGACGAAACATAACCAAACACTTGAAATGACTCGGCCAATAGAGACACATTAATTTGTCAAAAATAGTGAAAGTGACTTTGCCACAAGATTTAAATTCAGAAATAATTTCACACCATTATTGCCAATAAAAGATTTCAAACTTTTTGTCAGAGTTAGTCTCGCGTCTTTGTAGCAAGGGCCTTCTCTTCTTCTTTTTTTTTTAAATAATAAGGTAATAATTTGAAATTCTTTTTGCTTAGGATGATGACAATGTGTTGAGATCGGTGGTTTTGAGGCTGAGTATTTGTCTCAAGGACCAATTCTCGTGGGTTCAAGCCCAGCAGAAGTCGATGGATATTTTAGCAATAAAAATCCGTAGCACAACTTGCCACTGAGGTCTTTTGTCAATTTTGGCATCTAAAAACCCCTGTAAGGTATGTGAAAATACCTTTCCGGCAAAATTGATAGGCGCTTTCGCGTTCGCTCATAGAAACTCAGTGTGGAAGGCAACAGCAAACTACCACACTTTCTGAACTCTCCTAGTACATGAGATTTCTACCAGATTGTGCAGGCATCACTAACCAGCTGAAGGGTTGAGTTCATACCTAGCTTCGGATGGATAAAAATCACATCAAACTAACCTCCGGGCTGTTGACTGAAAAAGATGAAAAAGAAACAGAATAAGGATAGAATATGATTTTTTTTAAATGGGGCCACCTGGATATTTTTAATGTTCAATGCGACCCATAGAATCAAAATAGTTTGATACGTTTGCCTTAGAGCTTAGACCATTCGACCACCGAAATAGACTTAAATTCCCCAATTCGTATGAAAAAAACCCCTCAAGAAGCCCAATTTTGACCTTATTCATTCTCAAACTACATGATCCTTATTTTTTTTTATTGCACGTTCATGACAGATAAGACTTGCTCAACACAATTTTCGGATCATTTTGCAAATGACCCGTCCCGCGTAGAGAGCAGACAAAGGCGTCAGGCTAGTATTGTCTTCTTTTGACGATTACGAAACATTTTGGGCTCGAGTCTCAACTGATTTTATAAATGGGTTTTCTCTGAATTGCTACCCACTTTCATTCTATAAATGCGGGTACACTTCCTCTAGAGTTTAAAAAGATAAATATATGCTTATAGCTATTATACGAGTAATATACAGTCACAGTCACAGAAAATAGTAATACTGCGTAACTCAACTCTGGAAAAAAAGGGCACGTTTTATATAAATATTGAAGAATTTCTAAAGGAAGTTTAACTGTTAACTTAACATTGAGTTTACTAATATAAGTATAAACAAGGCTCCTAGAATGTGTCATAAAAATTTAACTAAGAAAAGTAGCCTATAATTAAGCTTAAATTAATTTAAAAGAAAAGTAGCCAGTAAAAAGGTTGATAAAAAACAAGTTAGATAAAACTTAAAGATAAAAGAGAGGGGGAAGCTCTTGACAATGAAATTTGATGGTTTGTAACTTAACTCTAAATCTGTTCTAAGTTCCTTCCCCTTTCCCCCTCTCGTCTCTGTCAGGTTCCACTCAGCGCTTTGTCAAACAAGCTCGCTACGTCTAATGGAAAACTGTGGCTCCGACAAAAGTCAACATATCGAGCACCGAGTATGGCTGGCTAATACAGCGACGGAGACAACAACCCCCTGTCCCCCGTCGTGAGTACACTCTGCTACTCGACAAACTGGCATCTGGGGAACAGGTGATGGAGGTGTCTTATGTGGCAAACTGGCATCTGGAGAGTATGTGATGGAGGTGTCTTATGTGGCAAACTGGCAACTGGAGAGTCGGGGGCCGGAGGTGTCTTATGTGGCAAACTGGCATCTGGAGAGCAGGTGACGGAGGGGTCCTATGTGGCAAACTATCATCTGGAGAGTATGTGATGGAGGTGTCTTATGTGGCAAACTATAATCTGGAGAGCAGGTGACGGAGGGGTCCTATGTGGCAAACTATCATCTGGAGAGCAGGTGACGGAGGGGTCCTATGTGGCAAACTATCATCTGGAGTGCAGGTGACGGAGGTGTCTTATGTGGCAAACAGGCATCTGGAGAGCAGGTGACGAGGGTGTCTTATGTGGCAAACTGGCATCTGGAGAGCAGGTGACGGATGGTGTCTTATGTGGCAAACTGGCATCTGGAGAGTATGTGATGGAGGTGTCTTATGTGGCAAACTGGCAACTGGAGAGTCGGGGGCCAGAGGTGTCTTATGTGGCAAACTATCATCTGGAGAGCAGGTGACGGAGGTGTCTTATGTGGCAAACTATCATCTCGAGAGCAAGTGACGGAGGTGTCTTATGTGGAAAACTATCATCTGGAGAGCAGGTGACGGAGGTGTATTATGTGGCAAACTATCATCTGGAGAGCAGGTGACGGAGGGGTCCTATGTGGCAAACTATCATCTGGAGAGCAGGTGACGGAGGTGTATTATGTGGCAAACTATCATCTGGAGAGCAGGTGACGGAGGTGTATTATGTGGCAAACTATCATCTGGAGAGCAGGTTACAAAGGGGTCCCATGTGCCAAACTGGAATCTCTGATGCATATTAAGAGGTGACACAGAGGTATGATAAGACCAACTGTGTTCCGGAGATCATTTGACAGGACTTAGAGGTGGTAGAGGTGTATTATGTGACAAAGTGTTTTCTGAGGGTAGGCGACAACACCTAACGGGGGGAAAGGGGAAGTCTAAGTTGACAAACTGTCTTCTGGAGAGCAAGTGACGCACCTGAAGAGGTGAAATAAGACCTAAGATTACAAACTGACTTCTGAAGAGTAAGTGACGTATCTGATAAGAGCTATAAAGAGAGATCTAGGAGTATATATTGATTTCTGAAGAGTAAGTGATTCATCTGAATGTTACATAGGAGATTAAATTGATAAACTGTCTTCTGAAGATGATATGATGGCCTTGAAGAGCTTACATGGAGGTCTGAGACAACCAACTAGCTTCTAGAGGGCAAGTTACGTACCTCTAGAGGTAACAAAGAGTTCTAAGGGTTGTGTTTAACGTCATATTTATTTTATAAAAGTAAACGCACCTTTCTTAAGTCAGAGAGAAAGTGTAAATCGTTGTCAGGCCACACAGCACAATAGTCCATGTCGTTTTATTTAACTTCTTGGTGACCTGGTGATCTAGGGGTAAGTTGTTGGACTTCTGTGTTGGTGGTCCGGGGTTCAATCCTCGGTCCCAGCACAGATTTATCTGATTGCCAAACCCTTCCTTCACCTCTTTGACAAGACGAGCATTAAGCCCAACTTGTGATTGTGTGGAATTCTAGGCCTTCAACGTGGTTCGGATCCCACGTTAAAATGTAGGTCTTCTATTTCATCTCACAATCACCCTACTAATACACATTAGTGTGAGTGCGTACAACTCGAACGGGTAATAAGACGTGGTGCTATTAAAAATTTAAATTCTTCTCTACTATATCTAAGCCTGTACTCCCTTTTTCCCTTCATCTAAAACCATACTTAGTTATGTTAACAAGTAAGAGGATAAAGGAAGCTACTTAAATTCTTATCGCAAGGTAAAAAGGAAAGCTCACTATCAAAAATTTACTGTATTTGCTAGATTAAGGCTATATCTGAGCCCTTTTTTTTAATCAAGCTTGATCTTATAATTCCGCAAATATTATTAAAGTCGTTGAAAATGAGCTAATGCCACATTTTCAAACTTTTGTTTCTAATAATAAAATTCAAACTATAGTCTTGTTAAGGAAAAAGAGCCCTATTGGAATCTTTGGACTTTATATTAGCGTGGGGTGACTTGGTGGTCTAGGGGTAAAGTGTCAGACTTCTGTGCTGGCGGCCGGGGTTCAATCCTCGGTCCCGGCACAGATTTATCTTATTACCAAACCCTTCCTTCACCTCTGACAAGACATCTTGTAAATGTGGGGAATGCCAGGCCTCCACCATGGTTCGGATTCCACGTTAAACTGTAGGTCCTTCATTTCATCTAACAATCACCCTACCATTACACATTAGCGTAAGTGCGTATAACCCGAACGGGTAGTAAGACGTGGTGCTAATAATAATAATAATAATAATAATATATTAGCGTGAGCCTTATCTTAAAATAACGCACCGTTGAATAAATATTGTGTGAGAGCTGAAAGTCTGCGCGGCTATTTATCGCTTATTTAGGTGGCCCCCTTGACAATAAAATTTAAAACTACACTATCAATACGCTATCATTCAAACAACACTAAGATGTTTCATGCATACCATTCATATCTCAGCCAGCAGCAACATGCTAGGTCTACTACAAGTCTACAATTTACAATTTACAACTTACAAGGGAGTATTTTACCAATTTTAGATGGAAAAGATTTCATAAAGAAAATAGTTTGACCTATAAATGTTACTACATTAGTAGATTACAAGTACAAACTAGCTGTTTTATTCACAAGTAAAATATGTATTATACTTAGTTTAATATCTATTAAGGTAGCAACTTTTAAATATACAAATCATTTTAAATAAATAAATAAAGTATTAAACGCTCGGTTCTTAAAAATAAAAAAAACGTTGAAATATCTCGCTAGTGCTTTCTTAATTATAGTTAGAAAACATTGAGGTGGCGAATAACATCAAGTGAATTAATTAACTATATTAATTTGCATTGTCTACTATGATAAATATCACTTTAGTGCACTGTGGAGTTTATTTTTCCTAAACTAAGTTAAATACTGATTTATTTCTTACAACAATCAATACCTTTATATTGTAATATAATGTTTACTCAATTTTCAACGAACTTATCCGGAGCCGATAATATGTGACCTTCTTCTAACTTAATTAAATACCTTTCTTTCTTTCATAAGCAATTTATTAATTCTTTACATTATATGGATTTACATTGTTGAAACAAACAAAACGGTAAAAAACTACTCCAACCCGTTTGGGTTCACGAAACCCAATTATGTGTGATAATGATTGAAAAGTTTTTTCCAGTTTATATACATCCCCAAATAGGGTGCAGTGAACAATTTAGTCGTAAGGGGGAGACAGTCCTCCCCCCCCCCTACACTACACATACGATCTGGTTGGCCTTTGGTCGGCGTTTGCACTTCACACACACGCACTTCATCCCCTGTCGACCTGCATCGCCCGCTATCTGGCCTCACACGACTAGAAGGGGGGTCACGACTCCCCAGATTCGACTCCGAGGTCACCTGCCGACGTCGACAAAGGGGTTCAATACGCCGTCCCTTATTCGGTGGTAGGGATGGCCAGGAGCGTCGTAATCGCCGATGACCCTGACGATCATGTTGGAGCTGGCCTGAGCCCGACTGAAAAACCTCTCCGCCAGCCCGCGGATACGGCTGTCCAAGGATGGGAGGCCTGACATGGTCAGGAGAACGCGTGCTGGGACACGGGGCGGAGCCCCGAGGATCAGACGGAGGAATCGCTGGTATACAGAACGGAAATGATTGTACCTGTATCTAAATAGATAGGAGAATACGGGAGTGGAATAGAGAAGGATGGACATCACACAGAGCAGAAAAGGTCTGATCTTGTGGCCGTATTCCAGCGGACTGACCGGGCGCAAAAGAAGAGCCAGCTTCAACATGACGCCCCTGGCCCTACCCGCCGCCGAACGCAGGTGCGGGTCCCAACTGCATTTCGCGTCCAGGGTCACCCACAGCCACCGGACCGACGGCGACCACTGGACCATGGTACCCTCCACGCGAAGTGGCTGCAGGGGGCCCGTTCCCCGACACGTGAACAGAATGGTTTACGTCTTGGTGGATTGGATGGTGAAGGACCGGGTCCGAAGGTAGGCCAACAGTCCCCGCAACGCTAAGGTAAGCTTGATTAAATACCTTGTCCAAATCATTATCAGTCTGGTTTTGTGAAGAATTTATTTATGATTAAAGTAATAGCCTATACTGGATTATTTATGTAGGAAGCGCCCATTAATATCTCACTTATAAAGTATTTTTATCTAGGTACTGAAATTTGTAGAGAATGCGCTTTGATTTACAAATACACTCCGTCCACCCTGCAAGGTAGGAAGCCTACCTTGGTTTGTTCCATAATGGTGTAGCGTATAAGATTGGGCTATAGCAGGAGTCTCCAGACCGTGGCCCGCGAGTCACTTGCGGCCCGTGGTAACATTTATTGTGCCCCGCTGGCTCATAAGAAAAGTAAAATTATTTCAAGAGAAAAAATTACAAATATGGATATATATTTTACATAATCAACTAATAAGATAAATACCAATTTAATTTACGTATTTTACAATAATTTTTGCTTTTTTAGTGAATAAAAGTATTGCGTTTTAATACAAATGTAAATGGTAAATGGCAACTCTAGTATACAAGACAAATTGGGATTCCGCCTGCCATGAAAATATAAAAATATGAAAAAACAATAGAGATCATACTTCACGAGAAATCCTAGGCCCTGGTGTGAGCATAAGAATGTACTAATACAAATATTTTAATATTTATTCAATCGTAATATTGTCGGTTCCGTATTGCGGCCCGCGAGCAAACAAGAGACAGAAACCCCGGCCCTGGGATATAGATAGGTTGAAGAACCCTGGGCTAACTATGGGCACAATCGAATAATTCTAAGAATCGATTAATAATAATAATAATAATATTTAGCACCGCGTCTTACTACCCGTTCGGGTTATACACTTTAAGTACTAATTATTCTATTGGATTAGGAATTGGGAAGGTTGAATTAGAGGAAGTGAACCCGCATTTGCGTGGAAGTAGAGTGGAAAACAATTTAGGAAAAACCACCCCCAGTTCACCCGACTGAGATTCGAACCTCGATATCCCCGTCCTCAGCAGTTGAGCTCAACACGACATCCGCGTTAGCCAACTACGCCACCGAGGCGGGTAAGAATCGAGTAATCGAGTAAAATTACTAGAGTAATTTTTAGCGAATAGTCTACTTTAATCGTCCCGTGGCAATCGGTTGGACAACATTACTCAGGAGTCTTGCAATGGAATTCGGTACTAATAACATGTCAATGATCTCTTCCTGTCGTTGCATGTAGACAATATGAAAGTATACATTTTTAGAAATGTCTCAAAAAAAAGAAAGAGAGAAAACATTATTTTGTTCTCTTTTTAATAAAATAATTTTTTTTTATAAATTCGTGTTAGAGAAATTGCTAATAATTGTACCTTTTTAAAAGTAAAAACGTTTTTTATCTATCTTATTAACTTATCAATTTATAATTACTCATATTTTACCTAGAGAAATTATAATCAATAAAATAATTAAGAAAGGTAATAATTAGTTTCGTCTATGCGATTGTGGAAATAAGACTGCCGAGGTGCCGAGTAGAAAGAATCAAGTAACTTTCATCGAGTACTTTTAAAAACAATCGGAAATGTGATACGTTTAGTTAGCATGCACTTCAATTGTGTAATTTACATCTGCGAGTATTTTGTATTGAAAACGCATGTGCAACATTTAAACCATAAAGGGTCATTTTTGCCTCGCAACAGAAATCATTGGTGAAAAATGTGCTCTAAGGGAATATGCCTTTTAAATGGCAATAGCATGGTAAACAGTCCAGCCATTAAGGTCGATTCTCACTTAGCTGGTAATAAAAGAGAAAATAAAAGAATAACAAGGTCCGAGTAAAGTTACTCGAGTAATCCCGGAAGAATCGAGCTAGTACAGCCGATTACCCAGCACAATCGAGCTACTCGAAGATTTTTACTCGATTGTGCCAATCACTACCCTGGGCTATAGTGTAGTCTATCAAGGGTGCACATATAAGGGGGCGTTCAAATATTACGTAAGCACTTTATGGGGGAGGGGGTTCGAGCTTTGCTTATTTTTGTTGACAAAGGGGGAGGGGGGGACGCAGCAATGCTTACGTAAGACAGAGCAAGACGGAAAAAATTGAGGGAGGGCGCATCGCAAGCCGCTTAGAATTCGGGGAGCTTCGGACACCAATGAAGATGCTGCTGAGTGGCTAAGTGAGGAAGCCGTGGAGAAGCCTATAGAAGTAAACCAAAGCTTGAGTGACCTACCCCAAATAGAAACCAAAGCTTGAGCCACCTCCCTGCCCCCTTTCCCAAATAGAAACATAATAATTGAAAGTGTTGAGAAATGGATTCAATGACCTTGGTCATCGAATTAAATATAGTTTAGGCCTTAGGGTGTTTATTTATCAATATAATATACATGTATTTCCTAATACTTCTTTTTTTATAACTTCAATTAAAAGTAGCCAAGATTAAAATTTTACACTTTTATCATGTTATAACTTGTTTTAATTTTACCTGTTCAATAAATTTAAATTAATTGTATACCAGTGTTAACTGTCAATTATTTCGCAATATTAATTTACACCTCTAACCTATGTTAACAATTACCAGAAATTTATAAATTGCATAAATTTCAGATTTTTTTTATCATCGCATCTTTCTTCCTGTTCAGGCTACAGGTATAATTGCATTAGAAAAACAATGGTTATACCTGTAAACAAATGAAAAAAGTCAACAAATCTTACGTAAGCAATTTTGCCTACAAGGGGAAGAGTGGGGTTAAAAATGGCCAAAAATGTGCTTCTGTAATACTTGAATGCCCCATAAGCTACAAGAACGTGCTAGTTTCTTGTTGAGCTAGACTGCCAAGGTCGGGGAGATCAGGATTAGAATCTTGCATGGGTAAACTGCGGGGTGGGTGGGTCCTACATGGGGTTTTTCACCTCTCCCTCCACGCAAGTGTGGGTTCACTTCCTCTATATTCAACCTTCCCAATTCCTAACCCATTAGTTTGATTATTATTTAAGCGTATAGCCCGAACGGGTAGTAATACGTGGTGCTAAGTATTATTATTATTATTATTATTATTATTATTATTGAAGCTTTATGAAATATCCTTTTCATTCAAGTTATGTTTTCTTTCGCTTTGTCTTAATACCAGTCAAGTTACAAATTAGTTATCTTGAAAGTTGTAGCTTTGTAACTTTATGAAACATTATTTTATAACTTATTTCAAGTTACAAGTGAGCTATCGTATAAAGTGTAGACGTGTATCTTTATAAAAATGTTCTAACTTCCTACAAATTACAAGGAGATACTTATTTTGTTTAATATTGACTTGTAATTTTATGAACCATCATTTTCTTACAAGCTACAAGTTAATTATCTTGCGAAGTGTAAATGTGTAGCTGTATGGAAAATCATTTTCTAATTCCTTAAAATCTACAAGGGAGGTTTTTTTAACACCACGTCTTACTATCCGTTTAGGATGCACACAAATATACTTCGAGTAATTACTCTAATAGTTTTAGGGATGAGGGAGGTGGTTATATATATGTGAAGTCACCGTATTTGCGTGAAGGGAAAGTGGAAAACCACCCTCCATACACTCGGCCAAGACTCGATCTCCCCGTCAACGGCAGTCTAATATTCTGAGAGAGTGATGCCCTAGACCATGCAGCCACCGAGGTGGGTACAAGAGAGCTATCTCGTAAACTTGTAGCTTTATAAAACAGTCCCTAGGCTGTTAAGTACCAAAAGGGAAGATCGGTTGTAGATCATGCTATAGAGAGCTACCTGAGCCGCCATCACTCTCTGCCGTTCAGCTATAAGGTTGCATTTGGCGCACGCGCAGTTCTTGAAACGGCACTGCCTCTTGTGACCTTTCAGCCAGCTGATCATGCCGTGATTTCTGCAACGAGCGCACTTTGGGCGGCGGGCGCCCTTCTCAGTGGTCGGGTAACTGGGGGCGGCTGAGCTAGAGGACGTCTGGGGCAGAAGACGACCAGGTGGGGACCCCAACATTGTCTTTCACTCTTCAAGAACTGTTTGTCGACGATGATAAACAACCATGCAGCAGCCTGTTTTGTGATAACACACACGGGTTGGTAAAATATCGCAACAATTATTTACTAAAAACGGACCACGGAAATATTTAGTAAAAAAGCTCAAAGATACGTTTAACTTTTTTAATAAATGCTACACTAGTACTATAAAGATTGCAGTCTTAAATGATCATAAGGTCATTCACAAATTATATTCCTAGTTGAAAATGTTATTTTCATGTTTCCTTTATTCACTTAATTGGGTTCAAGTATTGTCAGCTTTGAACAAGAGAAAAACAATTGTTTTTCCCTAACCCAATTATTACTATATGAGTTTATTTTATGAGAAATATCAGCGCACAGCCTATAAACTAACTTAAATCTAGAAGAGACACAAGAACTAACCGTCGGCTGGTACTTCATCACTATGAAGTGGGAAACCCACATTCATACAGTTATAATATTTTAGGTTATACTGGGAATCAAACCTGGGACTCTAATTTTAGTAGGTAGACGTGCCTGTGCTAAATTGTTAGAACATAAGCCAATTAAATTATTAGGTCTACTTTGGCTGTATACCTTTTATAGATACATAACTATATAGATTAGATATATATATATATATATATATATATATAGATCTAGCACTTATTTAAAACTATTAATATTTTTAAAACAGCATTATTTTAAATAGGAATAGTTTGTGATCAACAATCATCGATTTATCAAAACCTTTAGAAAATCTTATATAAGAAAAATAAACAGGTTATATCATCAACTAATTTAAGATGAAACAAATAATACTGCACAACAAAACATGAGTAAACTAGGCTAATCTTAATTTATATTAATTTTATAGTAGAAAGAATTCATACACAATTTTTTTTTTAAATCACCTGGGCTTAATTCACGTTCTTCAAAGCCTATATTAGGGATCCCTTTACACTCAAGCATACTGTAAATATCCATTGATTTAATGTTTCTACCAAAACTATGTGTAGATTTATCTAATATTAAAGCTCTTAAAATAGTATAAAACATCATTTAACATACATTTACTCTTTAAAATAGTAAAGATGTTCTAGTATATTATTGAATCAAATGTCAATATCAAATATCAAGAAAATCCATCAGGTGACATACATTATTACAATATTTTTGCTATGTGGTTAGGTTAGTTACTTTGAACTCATTAGCAAAAATTTAAGGCTTCAAAATTATGCAGGTAATGTTTAAAAGTAGCTGACAAAATAGTTCAGTATTTTTATTTAAATCATTATAAATAGGGCATTATTGATTTAGTAAAAAGGTAATTATTAGAGATGTACGAAGAATCGAAACATCAACTTGACTTCGAAAGAAATATCAGCTTCGATCTCACTTCGAAAATAATTCCAATTTTGAAACTTAGCTAAATAAAAATATGAACAGCTAAAATACTCGATTTATGGTCAATTATTTCCATTCTGAGCTGTTATATACATTATAAATTAATAATCGTATGAAAAAATCCTAAGTAATTGAATTGTAATTTGTGATGATAGCTTGATTTATCAGAATAAAACGAAATATTTCAAACAATCACGCAATAAAACTTTTTCCATGTAGTTTTAGTGTACGAAGTTTTACAAATAACCACAATTTAATATTTTTTTTCAAGCATAAAACAACTAACAAAAAATATTCGAAATTCTGTTCGGCTTCGAGAAAATTTCATATATTCGATTTTAAAATGCTTCGAATTGGAAAAATGACTTTGCAGCCCTAATAGTTTAATAAAATGATTGTATCAATTACTCCAAATAAATAATTACGCCTTACAAATAGGCTATAGCATATTAATAATAAACTACAGATATAAAATGTAATCTTTAGCAGATTATAACAAATGTTTTTAAAATCATTTGATAAAAAATTAAGGTATAGCCTTAATTATTGCTGTAAGATTTATTTTACTTTTAATGTTCAGTTTTTGAAAGTTTATTTTTAACTTTATACGATATACATATCTATAATATTTATTCTATTATGTTCAAATAAATCAAGCATTTTATTCCTGTCAATAAACCAAACCAAGTAATATTGTGCATGAATTGAAGTTCAAAAGGCTTTTAAGGAAGTAATAATTTGTTGTGTCTAAGACCATTAACACACAAAAATCAGAATACATTTTCAAGACTGCAAACTGAATGGTATTGTTATAGATTGACATTATGTACTAAAACTGTTCTCACCCAATCACAGTCCTTGACGTGACATAAAAACACATTTGATCGAAAACGTATCCTGGTATATATGTTTAAACGTGATACACTTCCGTTCTCGACAAAAAGTTACTAGCGGTGATGTTAGTCCGACACAAATCACTGCTGGCTACTTGGGCCTCATGTTGTTGCGCTCTTCAATTCCCCCCACCCCTCTTTTTCACCACTCCTTCTTATCCCTCCAGCATCCCACAGGAACACACTACAGATCGAGGCTCGGGGCAAGAACCGCAAATATCCACCAACACTCTACTCGGTTCGGGTCATTTAGAAAATATGTATTTTGGTTATATTTTATTACCAATTTTTAGTTTTTTTTAGTCGTTAGGGCTAGCAATGATTATAGCTTCTTAGTATATTCAATTTACCCACGCCGGTGGAAAAGTGGACTCAATGTCAAACTCATTTAGTGTGATGGAGTAAATAGACAATCGATTATAGTTGTTAAGTAAGGTTATAACCATCCCGGGTTCGATTCTCGTGTCCTAAGACTTATTTTTCAACCTACAGAATATTTAGTGTGGTTTGTAAGTATGTTGTTCGCGTCCCAGCTGTCTGTTATGTGGTTATTACCTAAATGGTTTTCCACTCTCCCTCCACGGGAATGAGGGTACATTATCTATCAATCTCTACCTTATTTATTCCTATCATATTAACTTAATAATGTATATAGCTCAAACATGTGACGTGTGACAAAAAAATACTAGTTAACAAAAATACAATTAAATGAAATTATTATAATCTAGACACTTTAATCAAACCCAGGACCTTTGTATTATATTCACAAATTAATTTTCCACCAATTTTCTACATTTCAATGTATTGGCGTTAACTTCTTTCTTTAATTAAATAAAAGTATTGCCGCCGAAATAAGATATAACTTATAGATTCTATTTCATAATCAATCAACCAAAGAGCAAGGGGATTAATCCAAGCTAAGTAAATATTTTTTATATTTAACACTGTTAATTGAAAACGTAATTCATGAAAATTAACCTGATGTTTTGTTTTTAAATTAATTTATAACAACTTATTTTTCATTCTTAATTGTATTACAATTTATATTCTTCTATTGGTTTTATAGGGCCTATTATATATAATGTTTTTCAACATGTTATAACATTTCAACCTTACACACATCAAGTAAAATCATTTTTCTATATTTTTGCCAACTTTTTGACATTATCTATGATTTAATAAACCCCCACTAGAAGTTAAGTGTCTGTCTAAAGTTATAATTTTATATTATTATTCTGACAATAGTACAATAAGTAATATTCAATTTTTAGCGTGTACCAAATAATTCAATTTACTTTTAAATATAAAATTGAATTATGTTTAACAGGTAAAAAAAAATTGTATTAGTTATTTAAATTATTTTTTTAGCACCCCTTCTTACTGCTTGTTCGAATTTATACACTCCTATGTACTAGCTTTGCTAGTGGTTTTAGAGATTAGGATGGTTTAGCTTAGAAGATATTTAACCGCATTTGCGTGGAAAGTGAGTGGGAAACTATTTTGGAAAAACAACCCTCAGTACACCTGATCGAGATCTCACAGTCGTTAGCAACAGTCAAATCAACTGCGAGAGTAGCACGCTAGACCATGCGGCCACCGAAGTAGGTTTTGATTAAATTGTTAAATATACATTATATTGAACCATTTAATCAAAAAAGTTTTTTGTTACAATTTGTATACTATTTTTAACATTTTACAAATATAATTTATTTATTCGCAAAATTATTATTATTATTAAGTGTCACATTAAATTTTGACTTTGAATAATTATAGCTTAGCATTTATAAATCAACCAACAAAATAATTTAATAATCTCTTCCTTCTCAAAAATATACTTTTTCTTTAATAAGTTACATGGATTTTTGTTTTTACCATTTTAATTTTGGTGTATCGAAGTTTTAACCTACCAAGATATTCCTTGACAGTAAAAATAGCCCAAAACATTTGTAAGTATGGATTTAATATATATATATATATATATATATTTATATAGGCCTACAAAAAAGACAAAATGATTAAATTATCAAAATATCTTCATATTTTATTATATTATCTTGAGAGGATAAAACAATTAAAATTACACTGTACTAATACTACTGTACTAATACTTTGTTTAACTAGGGTAGCCACACGACGTTCGTGGGTTTAAGCCCAGCTGGGGTCGATGGATTTTTATAGTCATAATTAAGAAAATAATAGGCATTGTCATTACTACAGAAAGAAGCGTTATCTTTCTATAGTGTTTTATTTATTATTTTAGAGATTACTTGGGCCAATCTGAGTATTTAATTTTTATTTTGTGTCTTTGATTACACAAATTTGATTAAAAAAATTGTAAACTGTTAAAACGCAAACCTTGGCTCAGAGAGTGTATATGTTAACGGTAATACGTGTAATTCAGGCACTCTACAAAATGCCTAGGCTTTCTATTAATGCCAGAGTGGTTTTGGCAAAGTATGAAATAAATTAGTTTTGCTGTTGTATTTCATACTATTAGTAGGAAATTTATAGAATAACCATTCATTATCTAGTAATGAGAACAATAGCTGAACCTAACCTAGCCTATCCTAACCTTACTTAACCACCCTATTCTAAAATAGCTCAACCTGACCAATTTAAATCCTAGGTATTGGTGAACCTGCAAGAAAACGGCCCAAGATGTTGGCCTACATGGAACTGGATAAAAGAATTGGTAACATATTCAGGGACTTTAAAAAGACATTGGACTTGAAAATAAGTATAAAATACAACAGAAAAACTAGTTTATTTCATTCTTTGCCAAAACCACTTAGCATTATATATAAATTATATTCTGAAAATTGAGAAATGACACCTAGACACGGAATCAAAGCCAGGTCGTAATATATAACTTGAAGAAACACATAGGGACCTATGTTTAATGTTAACTTTTTCAAAATTTATGGATCTCAGTTTGGAAGATGAATTGAGCTTAATTTCTCCTCTTTTTCTCAAACCAGGGTAACAATACTTATTGAATGTGTTTATTTTGTTTTTTTTATTCAAGATTTTGAGATAAAAAAACTAACAGTTAAAAACAGGCCATTCTTACAAGATTTCCTCAATCCCAAGGTGCAGTATTTTAAGGCATTGAAAGAAACATTGTCTCTAGCAAGGGATATTGACCAAATGTGGTGGAACCACCTTTAGCGCCGCTAGAGTAGCATGAGGAACACTTGAGTTCAAGATCTCGACGAAAATGGACGTGCGCTAGGGTCACGCAGTCAAAGAATATGGAGTTGGAATAATCACAATAATTCAATTTTCATCATTAATAGTCATTCTTCAAATGTTAGCTATATTAAGAGAGTTAAATAAATAAACTCAAATTAATAATTTGTGATCTTTATTTTAAATCATAACCACAATAACCGGAGGCCGAACACATTATATCATAATTTAGCGCCAGTTTGTCCCTAACCCACGAGGACCACGGGATATCAGACCGTATACTAAACCGATCAGTATCCAAACCTGGGATGTGCTGAGGCAAATACGACGCGTGCCGTTTGAAACCCCATTATTTGTATTATTATTATTATTATTATTATTATATCATGTGACACATAAGTCACTGCATCTATCTTCACGTGATCTAGGGTCAGGTCATGTAAACTAAAGCTGCCACTTTTTATAGATACTATCCATACATATAAAATAGCACTATTAAAATGTAAAACATATATTGAGGCCGAAAAACATTGTAATGTCTAAAAGGGCCTCACTACGAAAATTTGAATGTAAAGTACTTCGCCCCTGGTCCATAGACATCCCTAATACTTATATCCAAGTACAATAAAAAAGTAGCCAAATGGCTTATTTGGTGCTGACTGACAGATCACAGCTGACTTCTGACTGTCAACATTTAGGTATATACCTAAATTTTGACTGTCAGAAGTGACAGCTGCTAAATATGTATTTTTTCAGATCATATGGTTTGGCGTAGGGATACATAATTTAATCTGGTCTGGTAACTTTTCAAAGCCGTCAGCTGTCAGTCAGCACCAAAGAAGTCATAGGGCTACTGTATAAAAGAAAATTTCTTGCTTGAATTAAATGGTTATTAATGCAACCATTGACTTATCCTGGAAAAAACACAATGGCCAGGCCTAAAATCATCAATTTATTGATCAAGCAAAGAGACAAAGTCCATTCCATAATTATCTTATTTCGCTTTTCGTGATAAATTAAAATTTAGTCCTTGATATTCATCAATGTATGTAAAAAGTTGAATTCCAAACGCTGGCAGTCTCGTTTGTGTGTAAAACGTATGTTAAAACAATAGTTAATAATAACTTGGGTGTAAAAGTGTCTCAGGACTCAATGATCGTGGGCTCAAACCCAGCTGGGGTTTACGGATTTTTCTTGAGAGTTAAAAATCCGTAGCACAACTTCCTTCGGAGGGGAAGTAAAGCCATCGGTCCCATTTAGATCGTGGCATATAAAATAACCCTGGAAGACATGTTAAAATACCTTTCCTGGCAAAATTGGTAGGCTCTTTCACTCTCGCTTATATAAATTCACTTGTGCTGATATAATTAGTCAGCCCAGAACGTGCACATTAAATATACCATAAATAAATATAAAAAGATTCAGGTGAAAGGAAAGGTTTAGAAAATATTCATACCTTTTTGTTTTACTAAGTTAGTGATTTTTTGTATTAGTTTTCATAATAACTATAAAAAGTGTTTATTACAAATAACATAACTTGATGTGAGTTATGCTAGTTTTGTGTTTTTATTTGAAGTATTATATGTGTATTTTCTGAACCGACTGATTACATCACCACACGACTTATAAATTATCTAAAACTATACCAGACACAACATCCAGCCAATCTTTCTGACAACTATTCATCACTGTGACAGAAGAAGATTCAATTTATCCGATAATAAATTACTCTGCCCTGCCGGGAATCAAACTGGGACATTTGTCTCAGAAGGTTTAGTCTTACTAACGTTTATAGCTGTCAGGCCCACTTCGGTGACCGCTTGGTCTAACGCATCACTCTCACAATATACTAAACTGCCATTGATGGGGGGATCGAGGTTCAAATTTCGGTCGGGTGTACTTAGGGTAATTTATCCTAAATTGTTTTCCACTCTCCTTTCACGCAAATGTGGGTATACTTACTTCAAACATAACTTTCCTAATCCCTAAACCCACTATCGTAATTAAGTTAGTGCATACGCATAAGTTATGACCCGTACGGGTAGTAGGACTGGGTACAAAAAAAAACACCTCAGTGGCGTAGTTAGCTAACGCGCTAGTCGTGTTAAGCTCTACCGCTGAGGACGGGGAGATCGAGGTTCTGAATCTCGGTCGGGTGAACTGAGGGTGGTTTTTCCTAAATGGTTTTCCACTCTCCCTCCACGCATATGCGGGTTCACTTCCTCTAAAATTCAACCTTCCCAATTCCTAATCCATCATCGTAATTATTACTTAAGCGTATAATCCAAACGGGTAGTAAGACGCGGTGCTAGATAAATAAATAGGCCGATAGCTGTCAGAAACTGTACTTCCTCATCCGTACCCCATTTGGCCTGTCTGCGTACAACCTGAACAGGTAAGACGTGGCAATAAGAAAAAGGAAGGTGGCTCCCTATAACATTCAAGGCTTATCGTGTATTCTCTCTAGTTTTTACCATATCCCCATCTTATCAGTGGGTTTATACCCTTCTTCCTCCAAACAGTTCCCAAGATACATTTTTTTTCTCCCTCGTAGCAGCGTCTCCTCTGCCGTGTATAAACTCCGCCTGTTCTAGCCACCAGCTCGGGTATCTGATTGGCCCGAGACTCCCAATCCAGGGCCGTCATTGGTCCGTGTGTTGTAGCATCCCTCCCTCTGACTGCTACATCCCATGTTACCATGGTTCCTAGCAGCATCCCGCCGGACCGAGCTCGCTACAAAGACAATATGGCGCGTGGAGGGAAAGGGGAGCGGGGGGCTGTTGGAGTGTTACAGTCACTTCAGTCGGGACAAGGAACCCGTGCCGTTGGTTCAGCGGGGAACATGAAAAATAATAATAATAATATTTAGCACCGTGTCTTACTACCCGTTCGGGTTATACGCTTTAAGTACTAATTATTCTAATGGATTAGAAATTGGGAAGGTTGAATTAGAGGAAGTGAACCGCATTTGTGTTGAGGGAGAGTGTAAAACCATTTAGGAAAAACCACCCCAGTTCACCCGACCGAGATTCGAACCTCGATCTCCCCGTCCTCAGCAGTCGAGCTCAACACGATAAGCGCGTTAGCCAACTACGCCACCGAGGCGGGTAACATGAAAAAGTAATTGCTGTCATATGTTCATAGGAATAACCTTATCTGACCGCTAGAAAGGCTCCTAGAGGCCATACATGTATTAAATAACGCAGTTTTAGGCCTTTTTAGACCCTCTCACCTATATAACACTCCGTAACGCTTTGGCAACGCCTCCTCCTTTTGTTACGTAACGCTTCCAGTTTCAACTATAAAAAAGTACCTGTTCTTTGTCTCATTTTCAGACGTGTTTTTTTTATTGGTGACCTGGCGAACTAGGGGTAAGGTGTCAGACTTCTGTGCTGGCGGCCGGGGTTCAATCCTCGGTCCCGGCACAGATTTATCTGATTACCAAACCCTTCCTTCACCTCTGACAAGCTTCTTGTGAATGTGAGGAATGCCAGGTATCCACCGTGGTTCGGATTCCACGTTAAACTGTAGGTCCTCCATTTCATCTCACAATCACCCTACCATTACACATTAGCGTAAGTGCGTATAATCCGAACGGGTAGTAAGACGCGGTGCTAATATGAATAATAATAATAATATTTTTTTTATTAGACTAGCTATTTTCACGTAGGATCTTATAGATTTAAAATAAATAGGATTTTGAATAAAGGATGAAATTTATAGTCAAACAGTTTTATTGATATTTACAAAAATTACCGTATAATTGGGGCTACTTAAACACCTTTTTAGGACAGTTTTGCAACTGATTCATTGAATTTTTAGAATGGGGCAACTAACAAATATGTACTGCACTGACCCAACCCTCCAGGTAACATGGCTGAAATAAAAATTGAAATACATTCAACAAGAAAGGTAAAACATCTTTAGGGTGCCTAAGTAGTCCCGGGACAGGGGCTAATTGGACACCCACACTTATTTCTCATTTAAACGTGAGGTAAACTCTCAGGGTATTTAAAATACCCCGTAATGTGAACGGAACTGTATATTCATGCTTTTTATTAATAATAAATAGGTGTAGGGCAAGATCGGCATTGTTTGGGAAAAAAATTTCATCATGATTTCCAGACAACCTGGATCGCTATGTTTCGGTCAATTCTAATGAAAAGGTTGTTTCGAGCTATGAAAGATTCAAGAAAAGCTGGGCCTCGAGTGTTGTTTTTAAAGATTCGTACTTGTTTGCCTTGTTTTTCAAGGTGTTTTTTTTACAACATCCCTTGTATCTGTCCGTGTCAGAAGAAATCCCCAGTTTGCTACCACACCAAGGGTTTCCTTAATGGTGGCTTCTTCATTTTTGCTTGGAACAGTAGGATGTCCCCAAGGTTTTGGATTCTGTCAAAGGGTTTTCCGTATAAGTGTTGTCCGAGGCACTTTGAATTTTTCAGCAGCCTGTTTTATTGAAATACCCCCACGAGCTAGCTCCACCGCTTTTTACAAATCTTCATTTATATAATTTGCATAGGGTTTTGACCCCGGTTTTTTCGTACTTTCTTGCCATTTTTCATCAACAAATAACACCTGTAACAAAGAAAACAGAAATGTAACGAAAAAAATTAATATATTTAAAAAAAAAAGATCACTGCGTCATAGCATGTCCAAGTACGGTACTATTTTAAAAGTGTGGAAAAGTTAAAGTCTATACATGACTATTTTTATTTTTGGTTTTATAAACTAAAACTTCGTTACGTTACGCTAGCCTAACCTCCCCCTCCCCCATGTCACTCAGCATTACGCTACATTGGACCCTGCCCACCCTCCTCTTTCCTCAAGTACGTTATGTAATACATGTATGGCCCCCTAGATCTAGTTTCACGTATTCATAGGTCAAGTCATGTGATCTGCAGGTGTCGCTTTTAATAGATATAATCAATACTTAGCTATAAAATATCATTAATAATAGTAGTATATATATAATCTTTTTAAAACTGACCGCAAAAAAATAGAAGCTCATTTTATCATAATACCATCAGAAAGAGCTGTTTATAAAACAGATGTATAATTTTAATTTATGTGTATTACAAACCGAATCAGTCCTAATAGATGAATAAAATGCAATGACAACCTAGATACTGGAATCGAATACGGGACCGCTGAGCTTATGCACAAAACCTATGTTTTATGTTTGAAACCCATGCCTAGGTGTCATTTTTCAATTGACAGAATATGACATTATTAGATGCAGCTATAACAACAATTAACAAATACACTGGCATGGTTATTTAATTCATCATTATGTATATTTTTTTGTTCGTCTATATCCATCTATATTTGTTTATAATCAACATTGATAACATATAAGTGTATTTATTTTAAATAAAACAAACTTAGAAAACCCATCCGAGATTTGAGCCCCCGACCCCTCCAACACCATTATATTAGATAATATGAGACTGATGCGTTAGTTCACGTACATAATAGTGGGGGTAAGATTATTTTGAATGTATCAAAACGAAAGAAAGGTTTGTTTTTTTAATTATGTAAATATATTAACGTAACATCCAAACAGGGATTTGAGCCAGATACTATTTTCATGACCTTTACACGTTCAAGCCGCAAGAATGTATTTGAGTTAATATCCATTTTTCAGCTTATTCGCACCTTTCATAAAATTTACCCACGAAAAAAAAACGGTGGTTTCCACAGCAATGGTCTTTAAATGAACATTTTATGACATCGAAGAGAATAAAAATTGAAATTTTACTTGCTTGGAATTAACTAATATCCTTATTGACAATTTAACATGTTTAAAAATCGATAAAATGTAGGACACTTTTGAAGGGACGATGGAACTATTTAGCTCAAAATTGTTTTTGACATTTGTGTATTTGTTATTATTAGGTTATCTGTTTACAACACATCACATTTTGCACTAAATGTATTTAAAAACTGAATGTGAGGAATGCCAGGCCTCCACCGTGGTTCGGATTCCACGTTAAACTGTAGGTCCTTCATTTCATCTCACAATCACCCTA
>CABFVX010003945.1:53730-75041 GCA_902151425.1 Timema shepardi | reverse complement strand
AGATAAATCTTTGCCGGGACCGAGGATTGAACCCCGGCCGCCAGCATAGAAGTCTGACACCTTACCCCTAGACAACCAGGTCACCCACTATATTCTAATTGATCACATTCCATGAATTGTTACAAAACATATCTCAACCCATTTTATCAGCTTTCTCCCCCCACACATCCCGGTTTGCCATTACGATTCCTTCTTTGACTGTTTTCGGTCACACCTATTTTTCATGTTTGCCTTTCCTATTCCTTTCTACAGAAAAGAAAGAAAAACACGCAGATTTTTTTTATATATATAATGTTCTTCATCTTTCTTCCACCACCTGCAATCTTTACCTCTTTCATTCCATCCTCTTTGCTCTACACATTTAGCACGTTCCACTCGTTACTTTTAAACTCCATTGACACTTTTTTCATCTAAAATAAAAAACGAGATCACGATTTTTTTGGCACTTTTTTTTGTCGACCTTATTTCTCTTTCTTCTTCTGCAGTGCCTATTCCTGAGTTCTCCTGGTATGTTAGGGTGTATCTCCTTTTCTGGCTTGTGTACGTCGGAAGCAATACCTTGGACCCTTTAGATGGATCATTGGTGGCAGTGTGGCATACAATCCACCTACGTGACCCCCTCTCAACCACCCTTCCCCCCCCCAAAAAAATAAAATAAAATAAAACAACAGCTTGCACACGTCATGCTGTCGAAATGGCTTTGATGTACAGTCTGTCCCAATGGTAGATGTACACTCACTGTAAATAACCATGTCACATGTCCAATTAAAGGTTACGTTAGTTTAATGTGGTCATTTGTCCCAATTTTTTTTTTAAAAGTCCTTGAAATAATACTTAATTCCCAGAGTGATTCCTCTCGAATTTTTATAAATAAATTAATGTAACTTGAAAGAAGACATTTTTTAAATATTAATACCACCTATCACAAAGACCCCCATCTTAAAAATAATTAAGGTTTTGTCATAGTAATTATGCATCACATATTACATTGTTATTATATGAACCGATTCCGTTTTGTAGGGGTATGTGCACCTGGCTATAAGCTAAGGGGTCTTGGGTTCGATTCTCTTCTAGTAAATTGGATATTTCCCCCCCTAAGTGACTGGTCAATTAAACTTAAGTGAGGTTTAAGTGTTTCCACTGGTTCCACACCCCTATACTCACTATCATCATCATCATCTCATCGGGACGTGGAAAAAGCCTCCAAGGAAAATATGTAAGCCTACTTTTAGTACATTCAGTTGTCCCCTAGACAATAATACATTAGTACTGGCTAATCTTTCCATTACTGGGCTACGAATGCTGTAGCCCAGACCCGCAATATTGCCTATTATTATTATTATTATTATTATTATTATTATTATTATTATTATGTATGATATTTATATCTTCAGTACATATGTATCCGAAAATGAACAGTTTTGCTGTTAAACTAGCACTTTTAGATCATATTTAATGTGTTGGGCCAACTTGAGCTCAAGCTAGCCCGCCATATATTGAAAAACACAACATAACAAAATTTTACTCACATCACTCCATTGTGCTCTATTTGTGCTCATATGTGCCCAAAAATGAACATGTGTGCTCTAAAATTAGGTAATCTAGAAAAATATTAATATTGTGGGCTCACTTGAGCTTTTTCTATACCATAACCTGTAGAAAAATTGAGCTCAAGCTGGATCACCTTCATTAAATGTTATCTAAAATGCCTAATCCTACCTTTTGATCCACAAACTCTACCTTCATATATCTGCTCCGTCACTCAATACACACTCATCCTCTCAGAATGCATAAACCAACGTAAGACGCTTCTTTCACATTGACCTATTGGATTCCATTTCAAACCGAACTCATTTAGCACCCATTAATAAATGACTTTTCCTTCACCTCTGACAAGACATCTTGTGAATGTGGGGAACGCTAGGCCTCCACCGTGGTTCGGATTACACGTTAAACTGTAGGCCCTCCATTTCATCTCACAATAACCCTACCATTGCACATTAGCGTAAGTGCGTATAACCCGAAAGGGTAGTAAGACGCGGTGCTAATAATAATAATAATAATAAATGACTTTATCCATACGAGTTTTTTTACACAAAAATTTCTTATATATCTCATTCCAACCGCATTCAACGTGCTCTTGTGTTTCTCCTGACAAACCCACGCTTCACATCCATACAACAATGTTGTCGTTGACACACTTTTATATACTGCTATCTTTACCTCTTTGATACTACTTATTATTAGCAACAGTCCACAGTAGATACTAAACAAAACACATGTTTAAGCTCCATTCCAGACTCAACGAACATAAACTGTAACTACCCACAAATAAAATTGAAGGTTCTCTAATGAAACTAGAAATGAATTTATTAACTTTTAACAATAACCCTTTTACCCTTTCAAATAAAAAAACAAAAACAACAAAACATCCAGTTTTCTATTCGCACCTTTTTTTTGGACCATTTCCATCCCTCAAATCCCCAACTGAGGGTAGCCCACCCTTATCTCTTATTCATGATGTTTCAGACAGCCCTTTCAGGCCCAAATTCACTGAATCCCAGCAGCCCAACTTCTTGTTACTTTAATAATATTGTTAAAATGTTTTTTTTTCGCGTCATTCTTGGGATTTTCATTAATAAAAAATACAAAATATGAAGTTTAATTATTTTTTTTAGCTGATAGCTAATGTTGAAATAGAGCTAAATTATTCTTTGAAATGGCTAACGTGTTTAAAAACATATGTTGATAGAATATTTATAAATCACCACATCTTACTACTAGTTAATTCTACATGTACATCTAAACTAATAGGGTAAGGCTGAGAAAAGTAGTTGTTTTTTTTCGGGAATATTCGAGAATTTTCGTGGATTGAATGGGAGAGGAACAACTTAGAAAAATAAATGGTACGATGCACAGCACAGACTTTTTCTCTCTTTTATATATAAATCTAGACATTTACTTGAAACTTGTAAGATTGTTCAAACGAAACAATATACATTGTTGCAGAAACACTCAATCAAAATGAACAACTAAAATATTATAATCTCTTACAGATACAATGATAAAAGAGGAACATCTCTGTTCACCAAAAACATTATTTTTGATTTCAAGAAGTCAGTAAAAATATGTATATATTATATATGCTTATAACCTTGAAACTAGTGGTTTTATAAAAATAAATTTCAAATAAAAGATTTTGTATTTTATCAGCACTACATCTTTACAATGGTAAGATATTTTTGTATCTCAAATAGTTGAATAGATATGATCAAAATTGTAAAATCTATTTTGTTTAAAGTATTATTAAGTTAATATTTATTACAAAATGAGGCTTGATAACTTGTTTGTAGTGTTAAACAATACTTTTATACTAAATATAATCTAAAACTTTAGAGCGGATTTAAAAAGAATAAAATTCTTCTCTTTTTGCATTTCAGTAAGCTAACCGTAAATTTTGAATTTTATATATACATATCTAACTCCAAAATTCCTTGGTGGAATCTTATAAAAAACCTATATACTACATTTTAGCCTGATTAGTAAAAGGTTTTGGCACTAGACCAAGATACAGACAGACAGACAGACAGAATACATCGCAAAATCCACCACCACGGTTTCAGACATTTATCAAAATCTCTAGTAAAATATTTTTTCTTATTTTTTTACGATCACAATACCTCTTTTTCTTAGATGTCAAGGTAAATTAAAAATCAATTTTAATATATGCCGATGGGTTTTGAAGCCAAAATTCCCCGTCATCAACAAGAGAGTCTATTTAAGGAGTTACATCTTAAACCATGTGACCAGTGATATGAATTTGTTATAATAAATTGAGAAAGTAGTGTAAATACTATAGGCCCCATTTAATCTAAATAAATACTGGGTTCACCTTAGTTGCTTTTTTTTTTAATTATTCAGGATTGAGGATGATTAAGAGTAGGTCCACGTTTATACTTATATATCTCTCTGTCAATATATATAATATATATAAAATATATATATATACATGCATATATAAATATGTAGTATACTTTTGTATAAGTTTTGTATACTATACCTATATGTAGTATACTATATATATCTGGTATACTACATATATATGTAGTATACTATATATATAATATACACACATGTAGTATACTATATATTTAATATACACATATATATATAGTATACTACATATGTGTATAGTATACTTATATAAAATTAACTTTAACGATATATATATTATTTTATAGATAAAGTTTGTGTGTCAAAATTGAGTAAAAACCAATGTGTTGCATTCAAAATCAAAGATCCATTGATAGAATATTCGCCATAGAGACCAATACAATCCCCCGTAAAATGTTCCCCACAAATACAACTTGATATCATTTTGATCTATTAGCTTCATTTGTTCACTACAATATTATTTTTGGGGACAATGTTTTTGTTACTATTCTAACTTGTATGGTGGTAAATATTTCGTCATCCTGTACTTGTTTCAACCATCCACACGCCAACCATTGATTGTATGACTTTTTCATCAACATCCAATTGGAGAGAAGCTTCTCTCATTACATATATTTATATATATATGTATCTCATTACTTTCTGTTAATTTCTCTCTATCAAATCCCGTGTGTGTCACTTTTCACAAATCGTTAGCTTAATGAGTTGTTGAAACTAGGGGTATGAGACCTGTGGGCTGAAAAAAAAGGGGGAGGGGGGCCTGAAGGGTGGATTGTACTTCATGTTAACAAACAGATTCAAGTTCAATCAAACGTTACAAACTACAAATTGTCAGTGACCACATATGCATGTTTGGAGTGTTTTCGAGTATGTGAATGGAGAAGTGGGAAGGGGGGGACAGAGGGTAGTGGATAGCAACACACACATTAAAATTATATACCCTCTCTCTCGAAAGTTACCCCTCCCCCCCTTCCTCTTTCCCAAACCAACATAAATGGGTTTTAAATGTGGTGATATTGGGTTTGTTGTGAACTGTTTCTGTTTGGTTTAGAATTCCACATATTTCGTAATTTTGAATTTTCCCAAAATGTTGTNGTTTGTTGTGAACTGTTTCTGTTTGGTTTAGAATTCCACATATTTCGTAATTTTGAATTTTCCCAAAATGTTGTGTGGCTTCCCCCCCCCTCCACTTCCCCCCAAACCCCGTATCTCCTCCCCCTTCACGTTTCATCTCATTAAATAGCATTCGAATAGTTGGGTGGACATAAAAAGGTCCATTATAATTTTTTTTTTCTGTTGAATATGACTTTTAACATCTGTTTGGGTTACGCATGTTTTGATTTTTTTTTTAATAGAAATTCGTGTTTCTAAATGAGATTGTAGTATCGTGAAGTTAAAATAAAAACCTTATATTTGTTTCCCATCGACATCAAACACCCATGGGAAAGTATACAGATGAAAACGACCAACGTAGCTAATGGTCTCATTACTGATATTTAGAAATCGTGAACGGAAAAATAAATGGGATGTTTTTTTTTGTGGTGAAAAAAGAGTGGGATCCGTTACAATTAGCAAATTTCAATCATTGGTTCGACTAATAATTTATACCTCTAAAAACAAACTGATGGACGAATACAGCGTATACACTATCTCTCAACTAATTGTAATGTCGCCATTTATTATATTTAACAATCATACGTATTATTATTATTATTATTATTTAGCACCGCGTCTTACTACCCGTTCGGGTTATACGCACTTACGCTAATGTGTAATGGTAGGGTTATTGTGAGATGAAATGGAGGACCCTACAGTTTAACATGGAATCCGAACCACGGTGGAGGCCTGGCATTCCTCACATTCACAAGATGTCCTGTCAGAGGTGAAGGAAGGGTTTGGTACATACAGTATTCATTGAAACTGAAGAACTTTATTTTGACTAATGTTTTATTCGACAGTACTGAGAAACTTGGTTATATTCTAGCACAGTGGTATTCAAGCTCAGGTAGGCGAAGACATCTTAGGAGGTAAGTACAAATCTAACTTGTATAATTATATACATGTCATAGCTTGCAGGGATGGCGTAAGCCTAAGAACTTTTACTGACGATTGTTTTAAGTCAGCAGCCACGTACTTGTACAAAGTTATGTTTGAAAAAAATATATATTTTGCCTATTAACATAACAATATTGGCAAAACTAATAAATTGACTTCCTCTTTTGGTATATAAAAACGAGTTTTAGGCATTTTTCAGAAGAGGGGTGTTGAAGAAGGATGCCAGGGTTGTTAAGGGGCTACTTCGAAATAATTTACATTCTCGAATACCAATCTACAGTAGCCCCATGGCTTCTTTGGTGCTGACTGAAAGCTCACAGCTGACTTCTGACAGTCAACATTTAGGTATATACCTAAATTTTGACCGTCAAAAGTGACAGCTGCTAAACACATGGTTTTGCGATCATATGGTTTGGCGTAGGGATACATCATTTGGTCTGGTAATGTTTCAAAGCTTTTAGTTGTCAGCTGTGAGCTGTCAGTCAGCACCAAAGAAGCCATGGGGCTACTGTACATCATCTTTTGGGGAGAATATCCTAGAGGTTGAGTCGCTATTCAATACGGAGAGAGACGCCCCAAACCATATTGAAACGCCGGGCGGTCGTGTGTTCGACACCAGCAAGAGTTATAACACCGAAGATATGTCCGGCAACAGGACTGCTGAGTAAGACAATGTTAGAACGATGACCTTTATATAAACCCAATCAATTAGTTCTAAGACTTACTACTGACTAATCTATTTCAATAAACAATATCAAAACCAAGCCCACTATTATTTTCCATTGCCTACCCATCCCACTAAGCCATCCTGACACGTAAGCCCATGGTTTGAGGGAGGGGGTTAGCTAAAATATATGTTATTTCATGAAAACACTTAACAATCAAGGCCAAACTTAAGTTTAGCCCCAGAAGACCCAGACGTTAATACATACGATCTGGGAGCACCATTTCTTTTTTTCTCTCCTTTATGAGATTTTTATCTGGGCGGATAGTGGTAGGCAAAAATATATTTTATAATCTTTAAATTGAAAAAAACCACATGCACACTCTGACACGATGGTTTAGCGACTTGACTCAGCTGGCTTCCTGTTTGACTCAGTTTGTTTACACTTGTTTGTATTATAAGTGATTTAGTGATTTATAAACTGTGTGTGTCTGTTTATTTTAGCTATACATAGCTCATTTTAAGTCCATTATGCACATATACGAATAATTCAGTAGTCTTCTTGGTGACGAAATTAACTTTTACAACTGTCTGAAACCTAACATGTAATATTGGAGCTATGACTATATAAATTTAGGGAAAATCTCGAGTAACTCAGAGCATATTTTAGTAATAAAATTTTAATACACTTTCTAATATTGATCCATTCTTGAAGGCTCTGTACTGAGAACCTTTAAAAGATAAAATAGTGAGTGACGTGCTCAGAGCTTTTTATCGTCAATCTGATTTGCTTGTTTGATTGTGAACGCTATCCCCGCCGGAACATTGGAAACTCTTGCGAACGAGGAATTTCCTGATTAGAGCAGAGCCCTGGCCGTTCAGTATTACATTCCCTCAAGGGCCCATCTCACGGACCATTACCCGGGATATTAGATACAAGATAGCGCTCCAACTAGAGAACGAATCCAAGTGCAGTTTTCTCCTAGCTTCATTTGACAACAGCGAGATTGGAACCAGATGGATATATATATTTTTAAATTTAGTATTGCTTTTTACTACCCGTCTGGGACTATGCGCATATGTATTCATTCCACCAATGTGTTGAGGAAGGTTGAATTTGGATCAAGTTTAGCCACCTTTGCGTGTAAGGAGAGTGGAAAATAATTAAGGAAAAAAATCCGCCTTAAGTAGACCTTGCCAGGATTTGAGCCCCGATGTTATAATTGGAAGTCCAGTATATAGAATGGGTTTCTTCTTCTTGAACGTTATAACTATTACTAGGCCTATATTCTGAGCTATAATATATATATATATATATATACATATATATTAAAATGTGTATATATATATATATATACACACACACATTTTAATTATATAGTAATAAATTGTATAGTGCATGCTCCCTTATTTATATTTTAATTACAACACATAAGATATGTGAAATGAAGTACTAATATAAATTGTTATAGAAACATGTGGGGAATGCCAGGCCTCCACCATGGTTCGGATTCCACGTTAAACTGTAGGTCCTCCATTTCATCTCACAATCACCCTACCATTACACATTAGCGTAAGTGCGTATAACCCGAACGGGTAGTAAGACGCGGTGCTAATAATAATAATAATAATAATAATAATAATAATAATAATAATAATAATATTATAGAAACATAGTGGGGGGAAAAATTACGAGTATTTCACCAAAAAACATACATAAAATAAGAAAAATATGTTTCTTTTCTTTTTTAGCATCACGTCTTATTAGCAGCTTGGTTTATATACTAATTACTACGCTAATGGTTTTAGGGCTTAGGAAGGTGAAATTAAGAGAAAGTGTACACTTATTTGAGTCGGGGGAAAGGGAAAAAATATTTTGGAAAAGACCACACTCGATACACCCGACCGAGATTCAAACCTCAATCTCCCTTTCATTAACGGTCTAGTTTACTACGAGAGTAGTGCGTTAGAGCACGTGGCCACCGAAGTGGGTAATATACACTGTTACAGAAATATATTGTTTGTTTTGTAGATTTCTTTATCCCCATTTTCCAAAGCCCCATTTAAAAAAATATTTTTAACCATAGCCCGAAAAGTATTGATTTGATCAAACATTCTTTCAAATAAAATATGTTGATGTTTAAAGAGTGTTACAACTTTGAGGCGATAAGTTATTTCACATATCAAAAAGTTGCGTGGATATAATTAGAATTGTAAGTTTTCTCATATATAAATTAGGGTCTACCCTCTAAGTTATTTACATTTAAAAGCTAGGCGCCATGTTTTTAGTGTAAAACAATACATATATATTATTTTTAATGAAAATCATAATAGCGGATTTTGTGAGAATAATTTTTTTTCCAATTTTTTGGCCCTCAAGTAAACTACCCTTGAATTAGGATTGTATAGAAAGCTCCAAAAAATTTTCTGGGGAAACTTATGAAAAAATCTAAATATAGAATTTTAGCCTGATTGATAAAATGGTTTCGGCTCTAATCCCAGCAAAAGACAGATGAGATTGCAGAAACAAAATTTTTCAGGTTGAGGATGTCATGAAACGTCGATATCCGTTCAAATCTCAATATATATATTATTTAAAGATCATAATACTCTTCGAGGATTCACGAAAAAGTAAAAGTGAGCTGGTATCACACTTTCAAGCCAAATTTCGCATGTACATAACACGTACGTCCGGCTAGCATATATATGAATTACTATTATTATTATTATTATTATTATTATTATTATTATTATTATTATTAGCACCGCGTCTTACTACCCGTTCGGGTTGTACGCACTTACGCTAATGTGTAATGGTAGGGTGATTGTAAGATGAAATGGAGGACCTACAGTTTAACGTGGAATCCGAACCACGGTGGAGGCCTGGCATTCCCCACATTCACAAGTTGTGATTAATACACTATAGACGAATTAAAATTCGCTTTCGCAATTTGGTTTCAACGTTTGAGAATAAGCATATGTTTTACTGGTGATGGAGGAGACCAAATGTTTGAATCTCAGGTGGATGCACTATGGGTGATTAACGAAGATTTTTTTCGCCAACTCTTTCTAAGCTTAAGGGTGGGTGCATTCTTTCTATTTCCTACCTTTCTCATTCATAACCCATTTATGACGTAAATCATTGCTTATAGAGTTAAAAAAAAACTTACAAGAAGAGACAGATGCATGACCCGTAGCATGCGCCCTACGATGCAGGAGAATTAAATTCCCTACGACTACATTTCATCTTTGCCTAAGGGCTTGGCCATACTTATGGCAAGGTCGTAAAGCCTATATGTACGTATTTATTTAAAGCACTCTGTATATATATATATATAATCTCTGTTGTTTGGTGGTCAGAGTTCTTGGCTACAGATACAGAGGTCCTTGGTTCTATCCTCGGTGCTTCCATAGTTTATGTGAAGCAGTGGCCTTGGAATGGGGTCAACTCAGCCTCGTGAGGAAAAATGAAGAACCACTTGAGTGAAGACGTAGCGGCTCCAGTCTAGATAACTGAGATTAATAGCTAGAAGGATCATTGTGTTGAATACATGACACCCTTTATTCGTAGAAGTTGGATATATCTTCGCCAACAGGCACTGGCCACGCAATTGGTGTGTTTTGATTGCGGTTTGATGCCATGGAATTAAAAATCCGTGTATACACCTAGGTAATAATTACGATAATGTGTTGGGGGCTTGTGTGGTCATGTTTAGACGAGGTGTATCCACATTTGCGTGATGTGGGAGTGGAAAACGAATTAATAAAAATCAAAACCCGATTTCCACGTCATCTGAAATCTAGTATATTGTAAGAGTGGTGCTTTAGTTGATGAGGCATCCATTATAATATTTAAATACTAACATATATGGTGTACACTAGACCGTTAAGTTAGTGATACATTCAACCACTAAGCGTTGCAGTCGATAGTGAATGTGTGAAGGGTTTTGATATTGCTATAAATGTATTATTGTATCATTTGATAGTATTTCTGATGTTAACGTCCTTAAACTAGATTAAACTTTAGTGCGAACTTTAAAGCCTGGAGAGATATCTTCATTTAATTATTTGCATTTAAATAAGATTGATTCTTTTTTTTTTCCTTTTCAGAGGATGACAACTGAAAATTTGAAACAGCAATTAAAAAATTTGTCCATCTCAACAAATATGGTCATGCCACGTGACATGACTAAGTCTTACAAGGTAAGTAGCCCCGTAGCACTTATATAAATAACATTGCTTTACATTATGACGTCATGATCGCGGCAACTAGCTCGCAAAAGATAGGCTAATTTCTATCTTCCGTATAAATAGAATTTATTGACGTTGCGACATCATTATCGCGACGACTATGTCACCAAAGATTATCCTCCTTTGATCGCCCATGTAGGCCTAAATATTATTGCTTGATGTTCTGATGTCATAATAGCGTGGAATAAGTGGCTATATAAATAACATTGAATGACTTCATGATCGTGGGGACTAAGTCGCAAAGGATGAGCTACTTTGTATCTGATATATAAACGACATTACTTGACGTCATGATCATGGTTGACTAACTCACAAAAAGTGAACGATTTTGTCGCTAAGTTAATATTATTATTTAGCCCCACGTCTTACTACCCGTTCGGGTTATACGCTTCAAGTACTAATTACGCTTATGGATTAGGAACTGGGAAAGTTGAATTAGAGGAAGTGAACCCGTATTTGCGTGGAGAGAGAGTGGAAAACAATTTAGGAAAAACCACCCTCAGTTCACCCAACCGAGATTCGAACCTCGATCTCCCCGTCCTCATAAGTCAAGCTCAACACGACTAGCGCGTTAGCCAACTACGCCACCGAGGCGGTTTTATGTCGCTAAACATGAGCTACTTTGTGTCTCCCATATAATCCACATTGCTTGATGTACCTATTGAGGCGACTATGTTGCAAGTAGTGTGGCCATGCCTTAAGTTTTCCGATTTCCTGTCTCTCCCTTTCTCACAGCTTAACATCCCCTCTACCGGTTTCCACCGTCCATCCTCTGGGAGTCTTACCCCTGTCAAGACTTTTTGTGTGGTCCCTTCAGACACGTATACACGACAGGTATGTTGGCAGCTCGAAGCTGTTGCGACAGGTAAATTGCAATTAGGTGTAATTACGATGTAATTGAAGTACATACATCCATGTTATACACCGACAAGTACACGATGGTGGGGGGAAGAGGGGGAGGCTAGGGACAAAGCAAACTATTCCCGATATGACGTGTCACTCTATTATCGGTAGCTTCTTGTCTACGTCTATAATTAGTAGTTATTAATTGATCAATAATAATCACCATATTTGGAAAGTTAGTACTACAAACTGTGTGTGTGGGTGTGTGTGTGCGCGCGCGCTGGCTTAGGACTAATTAGTGGCCCATTTATTTAATTGATAGTCTAATAAAGATAATAGCCCATATTGGTGGCCACGCTATCCGAGATGTCAAGCTGATAATAGCTATAAATGAATCTGAGTTTGAGGTTCGAATCTTGACTAAATGACCTCATTTACAGGTAGAGTGTTTTATTAGTTGTTTTTCATCATTTTCCTATGGGAATTCAGTAAATTCTCTCATAAAAGGTATTTAAATCTTCTCACCTTAACAAAAGCTTTTTATAGCTTTGATGTTAGTTTCCATCTCCTCGCCTTAATTAAAGTTATTTATAGCTTTGATGTTAATATTCATCTCATTACCCTGACTAAAACTATTTTTAGCCTTAAAGTTAATTTTCATCTTCTGACCTTAACTAAAGCTATCTCTAGCTTTATTGTTAATTTTCATATCTTCACCTTAAATAAAGCTCTTTATATCCTCATGTTAATTTCTATATCTTCACTCTAAGGAAAGCTATGTATAGCCTTAGTGTTAATTTTCATCTCCTGACCTTAACTAAGGCTATCTCTAGCTTTATTGTTAATTTTCATATCTTCACCTTAAATAAAGCTCTTATATCCTCATGGTAATTTCTATATCTTCACTCTAAAGAAAGCTATGTATAGCCTTGATGTTAATTTCCATATCTTCATATTAAATAACGATATTCATAGTCTTGATGTTAATTTCCAAATCTTCACCTTAACTAAAGCTATCTATTGGTTGTAAAGTGTTAGATACTTTCTAGCACTTATACTCAATGAAGCACTATAACAGGTTCAAAACTATTACTACCAGGTCTAATAAGTTATAATAATGTGTGGCAGAGATAGACTCACTGCGACATCAAAGAGGAGACGACCAATTCTCATCAAAAATACCTCAGCGGACGAGGAAACTTGGCTTGGAAGACCAACACACAAACCAGGCGACGAGTAAATGAGAGAGGCGTCATTCGGGGTTGTACCAATCAACGATCGACGAGCGCTAGTGGTCGTCTAGCGTGATATTTCGTACTTAGAGATAACCTTGCCAAATCTATCAGTCCCACTGGTATAAAAAGGACTGTCCTCGATTCACATACATCTATTCTATTGTAAACACTCGCCTGAGGAACTGCTGGAAGATATTCAGGAGCATCTGCTAAGACCACGTACTGAAGACCACGATGGTTGAGGCGTCTGTGTCACCTCCTCACTGCAGAGCAAGCTACGGCGGATACTATAAGCACTGAGGGATGTTGTAATATTTATTGAAGTTTGAGCTATATTATTCTATGTCCATTTGATGCAGTTTTTGTATGCCAGTAATACTGAATTGTTTCCCTATTCCCTTAAAGAATAGTTTATTTTGTTGTGCTTTGAGTTCATTTGTTCAGTTTCCATATGACCTAGTTTTTGTATGCCAGTACTGCTGAATTGTTTCCCTATGCCCTTAAAGAATAGTTTATTTTGTTGTGCTTTGAGTTCATTTGTTCAGTTTCCATATGACCTAGTTTTTGTATGTCAGTACTGCTGAATTGTTTCCCTGTGCCCATAAGGCATAGTATATAGCTTTATGCACTATTTTATATGTTTATTAGCCTTAGTCGCAACTATTAGGGTCAAGATGATACTCCTTAGACTATATGACCATGCTGCGGCTGGTTTAAAGAATATAATAAAATAATGGAGTATACCAGGCTATCTATTGCTTTGTTTCACGACCTAATAGGGCCTGTAACTGACACTTGTCTCTGATGTGTCTGTATACTGCTATGTGGTGCATAACCTGTGGAAGTGCTACTTGTCTATAGTAGTGGCCCGTGGGGTTTTGTTTGTTGTGTACGGCCCCCTTGTGGCACCTTTAGCGTTAGCCGAAAATTATCACTATTTTGTCTAGTATTATTGTCCCCTTTTCAGGGTAGCAGAATAAATATAATATTGATTGCTCAGGCGTAACTAATTAGGAATTGACCGGCCATAGTATCTGTAGCGTCTAGATTCCTGGTAGTTCGGCGTTTACTAGTTGTAAGATAATAGTTTCTCTTCTAGGAGCTTATAACACTGTAATGACTAATTCTCTATGGAATTAACTTAAGCTAGCTATCTCGAGTTATATTACCTCCCATGTAGCTCCTTAAACTGGGGCTAAATCAATGTGGTTGGGTTCTTTATATTTGAAATAAAGTGTTGTAGTTGTAAGTCTCACAGTCAGCTGGCTGGAATAGAATTATCTATGATAATTTTGTAGTTGGATTGATTATCGCCACTTATTTATATTGACTTAGAGTTGCAACCTTTCGTCAAAATTGACGACTTAGTAATTGTCCTGCTTTAACGAACTACAAGCTTTCTTATTTACACCTATGACCTACATGTGTGTGTTATAGGGTGTACCTGGGTGCTTCACACCTGATGCTCCTTTGTTGAGCTATTTATATTATTGTAACCGTTTATTTTCTCATGTTTAAACAATGGATGGTTTGAATAATTTCTACCTATAATTCTATGTACTTCCTTTGACTTATGTGGATATTAATAAACTGATTTGTTAAACTTGTAAATAATTATTCTTATACTTTGTTCCTTCCAGTCAACATTTATAAGTTTATTATTGCTGTATGGTGTTACTTTCCTTCTCTTCACCTTAAATAAAGCTATTTATAGCCTTGATGTTAATTTCCATCTCTTCACCTTAACTAAAGCTATTTATAGCCTTGATGTTAATTTCCATCTCTTTACCTTAAATAAAGCTATTTATAGACTTGATGTTAATTTCCATTTCTTCACCTTAAATAAAGCTATTTAGATCCTTAATGTTAATTTCCATCTAATCACCTTAAATATACCTATTTAGATCCTTAATGATAATTTCCATCTCTTCACCTTAGCTAAAACTATCTTCAGCTTTGGTGTTAATTTCCATCTCTTTACCTTAAATAAAGCTATGTACATCCTAAATGTTAATTTCCATCTCTTCCCATTAAATAAAGCTATGCATATCCTCAATGTTAATTTCCATCTCTTCACCTTAAATAAAGCTATTAATAGCCTCAATGTTAATTTCCATCTCTTCACTTTAAATAAAGCTATTAATAGCCTCAATGTTAATTTCCATCTCTTCGCATTAAATAAAGCTATTTAGATCCTTAATGTTAATTTTTATCTCGTCACCTTATATAAAGCTATTAATAGTCTGGTGTTAATTTCCATCTCCTTACATTAAATAAAGATATTCATGGCCTCGATATTAAACAACTAATGAATATATTGAATCACACATAAAATAATGATACACTACACCTAAGCAGTCTGTAACTATGGACAAGGGGCTATGGAGACAATATTGGATATATATAGGTATCAGGGTTCTATTCTGCATTTTTTTTATGGCGGAAATAATTATTTAGAGAATTGGTATTTTTCCTAACGTTAAATCAAACAAATAATCTTACTAATTTAGGTATATTATTCTAGTTAATTTTCTCTAGCTTACTAAAATATATTATCTATTTAATATTACTATGTCCTTGAAAATAGACTAGTAAATTTTTTTACCACCCCATCTTACTACCCATTCGGGTTACACGCTTGTTTACTAAATTACATTGATCTATTTAGTGATTAAGAAGGTATCCCCGTTTGTGGGGAGGGAGATTGGAAAACAGTTTTAGAAAAAAAACACCCTCAGTACACCTGACCGAGATTCAACCCTCGTCATTGGCAGTATAGTCTACTGTGAGAGTAGCGCGTTAGGCCACTTGGTCACCGAAGCAGGTAACTGAATAGTTACTATATGAGAACTATAATGTTGTCATTTTTTGCTAGGCATATTTTTCTTAACCACCCCACAGCTCTACGGACTATAATATCATAAGAGCTACTGAACCCTGGTCTAAAGGGTTGTTCTCGCCAAAGATTGGCATTGCCGGTGACGTAGTGACTGGACCGGATAAGATCGGTAAGTGGTCCGGATTCATTCCGCCGGCTGCCCACCTCTGCCTTAGACCATACCATCACCAATGTCAATAAGATTCCTTTCGTCAACATATCAAATATAATTATATTCCAACATCTAACCCAATAAAACAAAAAACACTTTTTTTTAATGTTTATTTTATCAATATTTTACTTACAACATTTGCAGCACCATAATAATATTTTTTTTTGTCAATTATGCAATTTTTTACAGTATTTCTTACAAAAGCGAAGATGAATAGAGTTTCAATACCATGACTAGTTTAAGAAACCGAAAAATAACACAGCTACAATGTATTCATTTCCCCCATTATTTTTAAAATATATCATGAATAACATTTTAGTTTCAAAGAAATCTTTTTCAAATGAATCACTTTAGTTATTCACTATACGTATATTTTCACATTGGTTTACATGCACATGATGTATTGACGTTATTGTACCTGCGAGGAGAAAATCTTCATTCATCCAAACACATCTATTAATTGATCAATAATAATTATTAGTATTATCTCCATGAGTGAGTCATTGAAGAAAACATTTATAACTATGCTGCTTTCACGTTAAGTTGAATTGTTAACTTGTTTTTATTGTAATCATTATTTTCTGTTGCAAAGCTGTATAAGTACCTTGATTACTTTTTGGCTTCAATATGATGAAAATATATCTAAAGCACAATTTGCCAATTTGAAATTGGAAAGTAAACTTAAAATAGATATTTGATAGAATTGTCAATCTGTAATCCATAAAAAAAATTTGTCATATTCATTTTGTATTATTGGGACCTTAGAAAGTTGTAAGATAATGATAAATTGTTTATTTTACAGATCTCAAACTTAGGTAACGGGCTGGTATTAAGTTTTTCTCTAACCTCAACTCAATTATCTTAAAGAGTTCCTCTAAGCTCACATCTGTAGAACGCGCGACTTCATGGCCACATGAATATACAGTGGCCCCATGACTTCTTTGGTGCTGAATGACAGCTTTGAAAAGTTACCAGACAAAATTATGTAACCCTACGCCGAACCATATTATCTGCAAAAACATGTGTTTAGCAGCTGTCACTTCTGACTATATCTGGTATATACCTAAATGTCAACTATCGGAAGTCAGCTGTGAGCTATCATTCAGCACCAAAGAAGCCATGGAGCTACTGTATATTCCTGGACTTGGAACCAAGCCTTGTTAAGTATATGTTAAATTTATTCTTATTAAAATCTTACTACACATGACAATCCCTAATTGTAACTTAATGTGAAAGCATTATAGCTTGTACTCTATTGAAAAAAAAGAAAGAAAAGGTTTTTCCACCTAACTTTAACACTGGAGTGAATAAGTGCAAACACACTTAATTGCCTATTATTAAAAGTTAAAAAGGGCGAGAAAAATTCACTTTCTTGCAAATGGTCTAGTATTGATTTATTTCAGTCTTTTATTAATAAAATGGTGAGGGCATAACATTACATGGAACCAAAATAAATTGATAATAAATAATAAGTAATAGGCTCAATATTTTAAAGTGAAACATAACTGCCGTTTTTGTTAAACAACTCTTAATCAAATTGTGTCATAACACAATTTACACGTCACATTTTTAACTCATTTCACTAAACGGAAGACCAGATTACATTTTTATTTTTTCTGCCTTTTCTATTTTCAGCCCATTTTTCTTAAATCAAGAAGACAATAATTCATTAATATAGTATGTTTTTCGTTGTCCAATCATTACCTTCATATAAATATTAATCTCATTGGATAGTTGAGATATTAATTTTGCTAATGATAACATTACGCTTTACATTTATTTATATTAATTGATCACCAAAGCGGATGTTGACAATATTTTGAGTAAATACAGTTAATTTATTTATTTAAAACATTTTTTTAAATAAACCATATGTTTTTCCTTTTGAAAATTTCAAGCATAATTTATTTTATCAATTAAACACAAGATAGTTTTATTTAAATTAATCAATAAAGAGGTTGAATATGATATTTTTATTAAGCAATATATTACCATAATGCTATAAATATTAAATTCGGTGATATACAACTTTTTTTAATCTGAAATAAACATAGTTTTGCCACCTTATAATCATAGTTTAAATGGGCTTATCTAAGCTTGAAACAAATGGGGTTTCTTAGCGCTTGGGACCAGAGTAAAATACGAATCACGGCCTGGCCATTAACATACCATTTAAAAACCACACTTGATATATTCAAATGTTTTTCCCAAACTCTCTCCACAATAATTCGGCTGCAATAAATACTGTATAGGCCCTATATACCTGTCATTAAGTAAACTAGATGTAGAATCTTAAAATAAGAACAAAGCAACGCTAGCTAGGTAATTAATACTTTAGCACCGCATAATTACTATACGTTCGGTTTAAACGCTCAAGTGCTAATTACGCTAATGGTTTTAGGGGTTAGGAAGGTTATATTTATAGGAAATGTACCTGAATTAGCGTGGTAAAAGAGCAGAAAACCATTTTTGGAAACATCCTCCTCAGAACACCATACTGAGATTTGAACCTCCATCTCCCCGTCATTGGCAGTCTAGACTATAGTAGCCCCGTAGCTTCTTTGGTGCTGACTGACAGCTCACAGCTGACTTTTGACAGTCAACATCTAGGTATATATCTAAATGTTGACTGTCAGAAGTCACAGCTGATAAACACATGTTTTTTTGCAGATCATATGGTTTGGCGTAGGGATACATTAATTTGGTCTGGTAACTTTTCAAAGCCGTCAGCTGTCAGCTGTGAGCTGTCACTCAGCACCAAAGAAGCCATGGGGCTACTGTACTGCGAGGGTGGTGCGTTAGACCGTGCGGCCACCAAAGCGTATGGTATTCAAATTAACTCTTAAATAATTATTTATTTTAAGTACTTCATGGGATTGGAATCAGGTACACTCAAGTCACGTCATTAAAGGACCGCTTCTTGTGTAAATAGTTTAAAGCTGCAATTCCCAAATTTGTTTATGACCTTAGATTATATTTTAGAAGGAAAAAATTTCGTGACCCACCTAACTCTAAGAGGGGGCGGGGTATTAGAAAATGTTTATATAAAAAAATGTATTATTGAATGTAATTGCACTAATAAGACATCTATTTCTCACTATGAGCTGTGTAAGATGAGCTTGCTAATCTCCAGGTTTATTTTATCTTACACGCCACACGCACGAACATGATACCAAAGTTCCGTCACCGTTTAAAACACTCCTTATATGAGTGTTTCCCTTTTTTCTTTTAGTTTCTAATTTTTGGGGGATTTTCTAATATCAAATTGTTACCGAATTTTCAAATTTCTGTAAAATTTTATAGCTCCCTGAAAATTTGGCATGCAAACCACATTTTGTAAAGCACAGGTCTAAGCATTGGTTATCAAACTGTGGTACACGAACCCCCTCGGGTTTCACCAAATCTTCCAAGGAGGGGGTCCACCAAAATAGTTCCTTAATGGTGGATTTTTAACGAATAGTTTGTGAAATTTTGTGAGGCACATTTACAAGATTATATCTTTTAAATTTGACGATGTTCTTGTCGATTTTCTCTTCAAAAACGTACATTTACTTTTTCTACTCCACCATCAATAATGTTTCACTTTTCACAACAGAAATATGCTCAGTATTGAAAGTGACTTGATACTTTATTTATCGTCTGTGGTTCCTGACTTTAAACCTCAGTGCCAACAAAATCAAGCGCATCCTTCTCAAGTCACGTGAAGAGGTGAGCATGTAACTGTTAAAACTTGAATACAATTTTAAAACTTTAATCGTTATGGAATCATTTGATGAAAGCAAAGTATTTCGGTTATGTCAAAGCAGCAATTGTCAATACCACTTTAAAATGAAATGAAATAATACTATGACAAATATAGATAAGAAAATTTTACTACGTTGCTTATCTAATTTCAGTTTAATTTTTAAAATAAAATTTTAATTATTTTAATTTGTATTTGCATAGTTTCAATATTCTTGCATTATTTTTGGTGAGGTATTTCAAAGAACCCACCTAATGGAGCTATAGAAGGTTAGTTTAATCGTCTTGAAGCTTTTGTTTGCAATTTATAGCTAAATTCCATTAAAAAAATAGTTATATAACTAAGTGGGTGTGTATGGATATTTTATCAGGGGGTTGATACTACTCAGATGTTTGAGAAAGGGGTTCACGAGTCGAAAATGTTTGGGAACCACTGGTCTAAGCCATTAGTCTCTCAATAGACTCAACTGATATTTTCGGAAAGACTGGGGTTTGAATCCTGGTAATGTGTACTGAGATAGTTTTTATTTCTTAGATAGGTTTATATTCTTCCTCCAAGCAAATGTGGGTAAATTACCATAAAAATTCTTCATTCTTTATCCCAACTCCACTATAGTTATCAACATATATGTTTATAACCTGAACAGGTCCAGTGACTGCATGGTCTAAGGTGCTACTCTCGCAAGTAGACTAAAGTGTCGATTACTGGGTGATTGACGTTAGAATCTTGTTTGGGTGTACTAAGGGTCGTTCTTGCATAATTGTTTTCCACTATCCCTCCGAGCAAATGCAGGTACACTTCCTTTAAATATAACCTTCCTAATACCCAACACCACCAACGTAATTAGCGTTTAATCCGAACAGGTAGTAAGACGTGGTGCTAAAAAAAAAAGGAAACAGAGGTTGAAAGATCCACCCATGTAATAATTCCCCCTTTCAACCACTCATCCCTTCCTTTCAACAGCGATCAACACAGTCGCGAGTCTGACGTCTGAGACCGCCAGGTCTCGGGTATTTCCCCGAGTTCTTGAACGTGCCACTCTGAGCACGTATCCGGTTTTTGTTTTTGTTGTCGGTCGGTTTCCCCTTCCTCTCCTTAATGCCCTACGGTAGGGACACTTACACACATCCAGTTAATTCATGTCTCAACGCTGGCTTGAAAATTGCTTTCCCCTCTCCTTCCCCCCTTATATTCCACTACCCCTCCCCCCCTCGAGTCATACTATGTTGATCATCTGCTCCTTGGGCTGTCAATTATTACTCGCGTTCAGGGGTGGACAGAGGCGCATAGCTTTGTCGGCAAACTAAGCGTTCAGGGTTTATAAAACCACACGTAGTCATTGTGGTTAATAAGAGGTCAGATGTGGATAGAACCACACAGAGCCATGGTGGTGAATTAGGAGTTCCGGTGTGGATAGAACCACACAGAACCATGGTGGTGAATTAGGAGTTCCGGTGTGGATAGAACCACACAGAACCATGGTGGTGAATTAGGAGTTCCGGTGTGGATAGAACCAC
>CABFVX010003945.1:35349-52393 GCA_902151425.1 Timema shepardi | reverse complement strand
GGGTGACCTGGTGGTCTAGGGGTAAGGTGTCAGACTTCTATGCTGGCGGCCGGGGTCCAATCCTCGGTCCCGGCAAAGATTTATCTGATTACCAAACCCTTCCTTCACCTCTGACAAGACATCTTGGGAATATGGGGAATGTCAGGCCTCCACTGTGGTTCGGATTCCACGTTAAGCTGTAGGTCCTCCATTTCATCTCACAGTCACCCTACCATTACACATTAGCATAAGTGCGCATAACCCGAACGGGTAGTAAGACGCGGTGCTAATAATAATAATAATAATAATAATAATAATAGTTGAAGTGTGGATAAACTCTGATTCAGCCATGGCATAATTCGGGGCCGTTCGGGATATACACTAATGTACTAATTACGCTGATGGGTTTAAAGCTTAGGAAGATTATATTTAGAAGAAATGTACCCGTGTTTGCGTCTAAGAATAAAAACCACTCTCAGTACACCTGACCGAGATTTGAACATCGAGCTCCCCATTATCAGCAGTAATGATTTCAACCTTATAACTTTTGCACTCGCTTCGTCTACGGTCAAAACTGAATCCTATAGAAATTCATGATTTACAGTCTGGTAACTTAGTTCTTATGAAAAATTGTTACAAACAATAATTTCAAAATAAATATTTAAGATTTTTGTTGTTGTGTTTATATTTAAGAAAAAACAGAATCTGTTAAAATTGTATGTACTACATATCCTTTCAAAGACATGTATTTCAATTTTACATATATTTTGTCAAATATTTCACTAAAAAAATATTGTCAAGCTAGACATTTTTCCAGTAAATAATTTAGAGTCAATCGAGCGAAACTTTATTGTTTTTTCATGCAGTTTCATGATTTCAGTAGGTTCAGAAATCAGTACACCCCATGTCATTTTTTATTTACCCGTGTCTTACTAAGCTTTCGAGGCAGTTATATTAATTACCCTAATTGGGTAAGGTAGGTATAATGTAGAGGAAGTGTACCCTTATTAGGTCACCTGGCGGTCTAGGGGTAAGGTGTCAGACTTCTATTCTGGCGGCCGGGGTTCAATCCTCAGTCCCGGCATAGATCTATCTGATTAACAAACCCTTCCTTCACCGCTGACAAGACATCTTGTGAATGTGAGGAATGCCAGGCCTCCACCGTGGTTCGGATTCCACGTTAAACTTCTCACAATCACCCTACCATTACACATTAGCGTAAGTGCGTATAACCCCAACGGGTAGTAAGACGCGGTGCTAATAATAATAATAATGTACCCTTATTTAGTTGGAGGTAAAGTGGGTTTGGGTTAAACTACCCTCAGTACACACTTTCATGATTTTAGCCCTAGCCTTCTTGTCACAGGAAAATGAGATTAGACGAGCCTGACTTCTAGTCTTCATGGTCACCAATTTTTAAAGTTTATATCAGAGACTTAAATGTATACTCACATCAGGCTCATATTCAAGCGAGGGTGATAGGGCTAGTTCCCCAGTGTCTACACAAACTGTTGCAATAAAAAATAGTTCTTCTTTGGCTGTATAGATTACAGTCATAGTAAGTAAGACCTGAAAACCATTAGGGCTTACTATATCAGTTTTTATTTATTTGTGACAAAATATTACTTACTTCCGGCTGATTGTTTTTTTTAACTAATTCAATTAATGGTAACTACCATATTTGTTTATTTAAGCAATCAATTAAGCATTGAGCTTTAATAGTTAACTGTGTCAAGAAAAAGATTACGTGATGAACGATACCTTAGACCATGTGACCACTAAAGCTGGTATTAATAAATTAAGAATTATTACATTCCCACTTGTATCTTCTTATAACGGGCCACCAAATTTTTTTTTATAACTTAGAAAAAGAGACATACAAAATATCAGTTCCAAGATAAAGGGCTTTTGAGATGCGCATGAACACAACCGAACTCTGTATGACGTCATCAACCCACCCTTATTTCAGCTGGTTCACCATCTTTTTTAATTTTTTTATTTAGCACCGCGTCTTACTACCCGTTCGGGTTATACGCTTTAAGTACTAATTACGCTAATGGATTAGGAATAAGGAAGGTTGATTAGAGGAATTGAACCTGCATTTGTGTGGAGGGAGAGTGGAAAACCATTTAGGAAAAACCACCTCCAGTTCACCCGACCGAGATTCGAACCTCGATCTCCCCGTCCTCAGCAGTCGAGCTCAACACGACTAGCGCGTTAGCCAACTACGCCACCGAGGCGGGTTTCACCATCTTGATTGGTAATAGAACGCATCCTTTTAGAGAGCTCTCATTTTCTTTTTATGTTAACCACAGAAGTCACTTCCACAAAAAATAAACATCAAAACGTTTAGTTTTATAAGTTCGTGTTTCAAAAATGTAAAATTGTCTAAAAGAAAAACATATATAAAAAAGGTAGTTTTTTGTGAAAGTTTGTACTGTACTACCAAAAGTGACAGCAGATCAACATATGGCCTTGCTGATCGCATGGTTTGGAGAATGAATACATAAGAATAGCTCTGGTAACTTTTGATAGCTGGCAGTTACCTACAATCCGGTGGCGAACGGACTCTAGGCTAAGTAACCCGTCTAAGACTATATGATTTATGATGTCAGACCATAGCTTATTATAATATTCTTGGACAGAGCGAAAAAATATTTTTAAAGATTGAAAAAAAAATCAGATTTTACCATTCTTCTTCAACACATGTCATTAAGGTCCTTTTTACCACCCTCTCTGTCTACCTACCTTTTCGGGATAGTAAAATATTTATACGAAAGAAGTAGAAATGAGGACGGCAACATTTTAAATCTGTGTGCCATAATTAGAGTTGAAAAGTAGGGGTAAACCATTAAAGGGGAAAAAGAGCCTAGGTATATCCAGCTAGGAATTTAAATCCGACATCCCTATCTCCAGTGAACCAGATAATACGATAATAATGCCTTTTTCAACTTAGTGTCTAATACAGGTAGGCCTATCTATTTACCAACATGTTAAAACTAATTGACTAAAAGTGGTCAAAATAATAATTCAACAGTTGAGTTCAAACTCCGGTTGATGTGCTTACTATCATTCAATAAGGAATAAATTGTTGAAACCTTTTAAAACATTTTTTTTTAGAATCATTTCAACGTGTTTAAATTTCATGGTTTATTTGTTTCTAAATACACATTTTATTTGAGTTGTTCTAGGCCAAGTTTAAAAAATAATATATACGTGTTTTTTTCATATAATATGCAAACATAAAACTAATCTAAATAACAATATGGAAGCAATAAAAAATATAAACTTGTATTATTATTTTTTTTCTTTGCAGTCCAACCCTGATACTCCGTTCGTTCAAGATGAGTTTATATTATATTTATATTATTTTTTCTTATTCGTATTTATTTTATGTATAAAAAAATTTGTCTCTGATGAGAAATATATGAATCACAATAATGCAGAGAGTAATTGAATTTAGAAAATGGTTATTGAATGAAGTTCTTTTTTTTTTCTTAATATACAATTTGAGTAAAAATTTGAAAATCTTACTCAAAAGTGATGATCACATGTTCTTGACATTACAGAAATGTTATTGACCACTTTACATGCAAACTTTTATTTTTTATTTCTTCAGTCTTCTTCTTATTTATTAGTATATCATCCTCTTCGTTTAGTTCCTTTACCATCCCTTATCTTCACCTCACCGACAGCGAACAAGAATGCGTACGGACTCCACTCTTTACACCCCTGGAACAAAAGAAGGATAGAAACAAAAGAATTAGTCGAGCCATGGAGCGTGTGTTACTAAGCCAAGTAATTTAGTTCACATATGGGGGCATTCTATATTCTATTATTTTGGTTTCTAGTTTTGATTTTGACTGGATCCTAGTTTAATGATAGTGATGAAAGAAATTCAACACTTCCAGCTCGGACGTGCCAGGTAATCAGAGTCTGGTAAACAATGTGTGGGCCATGTTGATACCTAAAAGGGGGAGAAGGGGAAGATAGTAACCTATACTTTGTTAAATATCGGTACCGAGCTCAAAGTACACCCCGATCATAGTGTGTGTGTGAGGGGAGGGCGGAGGAGGGATGAAAGGTAGGGAGGGTGTAAACCTTTGAGCAAGGAGGGTAACGTTTAAGGTCATTAGACGATAAAATAAATTGTATTCTACAATTTTTAACAAGTGTATAATTATTATAAGCTTTATATAGTTATTCAATGATTCCAAATCATTATAGTTCACTAAAGAGTGGGTGTACAGGGAGTAAATAGAATAGTGGAGTAAGCAAGACTGAGGTGGTATGGGCATGTAATGAGGATGTTGGAGTACATGAGATAGTAGAGTAAGCAAGACTGAGGTGGTATGGGCATGTAATGAGGATGTTGGGGTACATGAGATAGTAGAAGAAGCAAGACTGAGGTAGTATTGGCAAGTAATGAGGATGTTGGAGTGCATGAGATAGTAGAGGAAGCAAGACTGAGGTGGTATGGGCATGTAATGAGGATGTTGGGGTACATGAGATAGTAGAGTAAGCAAGACTGAGGTGGTATGGGCATGTAATGAAAATGGAGGATATGATACCAAAGAAAATGAAGGAAATGTATGTAGGAAAGAACACAGAAGGGAGGCCAAAAAGAGATATGCGTAACAGATAACAGAAAAGTGTGCAAGTGAGAAAAGAAGAATGTAAGTAACTAGAAGAAGAAGAATGGTGGAAGGATGGATGAAGATGTAAAGATATAGACATTTTAGTAAACAACTTGACCACAAGCTGGCAACAGTTGTTGTTGTTGATGATGATGATGATGATGATGATGATGACAGTTCACAAGTTTTAAGTGGTCAACATATTTTTAAAATTTTCATATACCATTGTTAAGGTAAATCTATTATTTAATGGGGTTGAAATTTATTGTGGCTAGACAATAAAATGAAGTGTACACAATTAAATATTTATAATATGTAAAAGAAAACTTATTTTTAATATATATAAATGGTTTTAAGAGGGGTATAATTACAAAATTTCAAGTATATAAAAATACTCCGAGAGTTTGATTTTATCTCATTTTGTAGTACATTATATCGTTATCTAGAATACATTTTGTTTTCTTACCCCACCTCTACTAGTTAATTTTATTAATGTGTCCGAATCGACATATATTTTCAATATCCATTTCATGAAGTTTTTGGTTTTGACCCTATCGATTGTAGAAACAACAGCGACCAGCAGAACATAATATGCCAGACGGATACAAAGGATAAGATAATCCCAACTAATCACACGCCTGGTCAGAGATGCTGGAATGGGCTGAGACATTGATACTTGCTATTTTTTCAAATATAGCCCCACTAGCCCCACATATGTTAATTTCCCTGTAAAGTTGACATAAAATTAAAATACAAACTTTGTTGAACGACCTTAACAATGGAGGATAAAGGTGGAAATTAACTCAACAGCCGATAAGACAGAAAATATTAAGGGTCTGGCTACAACATGGAGCAAGCATCTTGGACTTTAGAGACAGACTATGTCAGCCTTTTTTATAAGCTCAAATTATGGTAGGAATAGAGTGGTATATTTAAATGTAGAATATGTATTTTATCACACGGTGATATCAACAAGTGTTGCATATCTGGCATGAGCATAGCGGCATTGGACGATACACTTTTTTAATGAAGAGACAAAGTTGTTAAATTCCATGACATCCTTGACAGATATTCAACAATTGTTGATATTACTTTATGTACTTTATAAACTGAAGAATAATTATATCTAGTTTGTTCAAAAATGTTTTTTTCCTAAACAAACTGTAAAATTAACGTTCTTAACTCACGTTTATTTCCATCTCCCCAAAAAGAGTAAACTCTAAAAGATAATATAGTAAAAACATTATTTAATATTGGTGTTAATGGTAGCTAGCTAAAAAAAGAAAAGCTTATAGCTATATCTTTTTTTAGAAACTCTATTTGAATTTGTTTTGCAATGTTTTGAAATTAAAGTCAATGTTCAAATCATATTTCCATAAAAATTTCAAAGTTTTCAAGTTTTGTTTTTGCATATATTTAAAAGTTTTGTAATAATATTGAAACATTTTTTATCACGCGTCACAAGTTCTGTAATATTACGTCAATCACTTTTTCCTCATCCCCCAAACCTACCCTTATTTTTTTTTGTTGCTATTATATAATCTCTCTTGACTTTTTTTTTATCCCTCTTTCTACCCCTTAAATAAACAAAGTAAAAGTTTTCCAACGTTCTTAAATCTTCAAAACTTCCAAGCTACAAGATCTAAATGAAAGGCAAAAGAATAAATTAACACACACACACATACAGGAAAAAATCTTTCATTTAGGAACTTTTGACCCTGAAATCCAATTCTAAAGTTTCTTACGTTTAAATAATCGATATTTGCTATATCTTTTATTTATAATTTGCTATACTTTATATAAAAAAAACTTGTTCTACAGTAACAGGATGCGACCAAGAAGCTGTTATTGGATATAATTAAGTCACTCATCTCATCAAATAGTTCCTACCTCAACACTGTTCTGAGACTTTTTTTGTTGTAGGTTTGTTTTTTGTTTATGTTCTGGTTGTTGTTTTGGTTGTTTAGATACAAGAACGAGCGCGTAACATGTTCCACGATAAAACGCAATTATCTGTCTACAGCATAACACACAAATGCGTCTTGATTATAATTATATACTCCCGAGCATTGATTATTATGGACACAAAATCAAAACCCAATGAACGTTGTAATCGTATAGATGTCCCAAATTTGTCGAACTCTTATAAACCCCTTTACCCCCCACTATCCACATTCTTTTCTCATCTTTACAATGTCCTCCCAACTCAATATGGTCTTGCATAATTTCGTTTTTATAATTTTAAAAAAAAACTTGTTCAAAAATATAATGTTCTGAACTTGTCATACTTAAAGGTCACCTTGAATATTAATTCTTCTTTCTTTCCCTTCTTACATCCCATTCTCAAAGTTTGTTTTGCTTATTTTTTTTTTAATAAGTTGTTCGTAATATGTAATCAGGGTGGAATCTATAATTACAAGTTGTCTTGAACTTTTGTGTGATCAAATTTAAAAAAGTAAAAGGAAAACCAAACAAAAAAGACTTATAAAATGGTTGAGGGTGCACTTGAATACGTAAAACCGTAATTCGATTTGATTTAGATAATTTGACACGTTCTACACTTAAAAATCTATCTTTACTTATTTTTTCTAAAATATACAGATTGGAAAATAAGGCTAGAATAGATTTAACTTTATAAATGTAAAGATTTATACATGAGTATTGTTTTGAACAACGAAAAAAAGATGATCATATTTGATGTTTTTTAGTTTGAAAATTAAAAAAAAAATGTTTGCGCTCATTCAATCAATTTTCAATATAATGAGTTTCATGTATGTTTGATAGAGAAGGAGTTTTGTGGTCAAAGTAAACTTGTGAATTTAACGTTAATAAATACGTTTAGTGTGGGCACAAATTGCATTTGGTTTCTTACGGTTGGTATTAAGTAGAATGCCATGAATAGATTACAATCATCTAACGTATGGTCCAATTTTTATAGGAAGGGATGTTAGATAAATTTCTAAATCTACTTTCAGGTGTACATACGTATTGTAATGTGATCAATAGTGGTCACATTTGATAGAAAAAGCTAATATCTATAAAATTACATTAATAATATAATAAAAGGTCGAATTTTTTGTATTTTTTAAATACTCTTTATACTAAAATTAGACTATTCATTCAATCACCAGGCTAATATTTCTTTCAATTTAAATATTTGAAGATTTAAAAATAATTAAACGTTAGGTAGAGCTAGATTCTTAAAAATTATGACTTAATTCCAATAAAGGGATTTCACTTAAGGGTGAACAGTCCTTTCCACCTGAATTTAAGACTGTTTATAGCTTTATCTATCTCCCATAAGTTTTGTTACTATAATATTGTAAGTATAAAAGTCTGTATGGTTTCAAATAATGTATTGTAGTTGATTATAAAAACTTTCACATTATGAACACAATTTACTTAAAGCTTTTTAGCTAAGGTCACTGCCAATAATAAGAATAAAATATATTCTCACAATGAAGCGATATCTATGGGAATAGTAATTATGAAGCATAAAAAACGATAAGACAATATTAAATAATATTAATTTTTCTTATTTTTAACCCATCGAGAATTGATTATTTGTTTAAGGGAGGTTACGGTCCAAATTAAAGTTAAAGGACTTTGTTTAAACCATTTTTAAAGATACCAGAACCATTCTCACATGTTAAATAATATCATTTATTGTGCAGATACATATATAAGATAAATCTTATGTCCTTAGAGCCCATCCCACCTCCCGAATAACCGCTGACTCATGTAGATATCAGGCCTAAACCTTGAAGCAGGTATTTTTTTAAGAGCCTGTCTCACACCACGGATACCTCCTAACATAAGTAAATTATATAGCTTGAACCAGACGACTTAAGAGTCCGTTTCACACAACGGATAGCACCTAACTTTGGTAGGTAGTACAGGTCTAACCAAACGTATTAAGAGCCCGTCTCACCTCACAGATAACACCTAACTTAGGTAGGTAGTACAGCTCTAACCAAACGTCTCAGGAGCCCGTCTTACCTCATGGCTAACACATATTTTTGGTAATTAATAAAGCTAAAACCAGCTTCTTAGGAGCACATCTCACAACTCAGATAACTTTTAGCTTAGATGGTGCTGACTGACAGCTCACAGCTGACTTCTGACAGTCAAAATTTAGGTATATACCTAAATATTGACGGTCAAAAGTGAGAGCTACTATACACATAATTTTGCAGATTATATGGTTCGGCGTAGGGATACATAATTTGGTCTGGTAATTTTTCAAAGCCGTCAGCTGTCATCTGTGAGCTGTCACTCAGCACCAAAGAAGCCATGGGGCTACTGTAGATAATATCAGTTCCAACCAGACGTCACATTATGACATGTTTTTTTTTTATGTTTTAAACATAATAAAGTTATAACGAGGGAACTAGTTTTACAATATTTTCAAAAATACAACCAAATATACTTATTCCAAAATGAAATGTCTATGAAAATGTTCCCAGTTTATATTTTATTAAATGAATAGTACAGAAATCCTCACTTCAATACTTTGAAACGATGGCTCGAGAATGAAACTGTGTTTATAGATTCCAGGTTAATTGGCCATGAGAAAGAAGTTCTTAAATTTTCCCAAAACAAAATTTCCCTCTCACGAAAGTCCTCATATTTTCTAGAGGAACAGGTGGGCTTGAAGAGTTTCATAATAACTTTTATTGATCATCGATAATGGTGTCGTGACTGGTTTGAATGTATGCATTAAGGTGATCAGGTAATTTATAAACTTGTTTTCGCAGTTTTATTTATGAGCAGAAGGCCTAAACATTATGTGAAACTTTGGATAAAATTTAAACTTGTAGATAAGATACATTTGATTGAAAAAAAAAACTATTTTGTTTTAGAATATATTACTTTGTAACTGTGGTGAATTATGGGTATGTGGATAGCCTTGGTGATTATTAAGACAAAATGTAAAAATGTCTTCGATATTATATTCATACGTCAAGTTAAATCATTTAAAGATGTCATATTGAAGGATGGTAAACAAAATATTAATTACAATATAGTAAAATTATGTCAATTTTATTGACATACTAAGGTGACCTGGCGGTCTAGGGGTAAGGTGTCAGACTTCTATGCTGGTGGCCGGGGTTCAATCCTCGGTCCCGGCACAGATTTATCTGATTACCAAACCCTTCCTTCACCTCTGACAAGACATCTTGTGAATGTGGGGAATGCTAGGCCTCCACCGTGGTTCAGATCCCACGTTAAACATTAGGTCCTTCATTTCATCTCACAATCACCCTACCATTACACATTAGCATAAGTGCGTATAACCCGAAAGGGTAGTAAGACGCGGTGATAATAATAATAATATTGACATACTAAAGTCTCGATTATCCCAGTCCTCCGTGTTATCCGGCTAATGTTAAGAAGTATGCCTTAAAATAAACAAACCGGTGAATATCTGCCATAAAATATTTACCTAATTTATAATGCAATCCATTTGACGCTCTATTTTCACGTTTTGTTGCTTTGTAGCCAATGTTCCATTTCCAAAATAATTTACTGTATAGTAAATATATTAATTTTTAATTTCTCATTTAATTTTTATTGCCCCCCTTAAAATTATTGTATCCCTATTTTACATCGCAATCATAAAATGAATAGATTCTACTAAAACAAAGTTAAATGTTCTGTGAATTTTTTTTTTAAACAGTAGGAAAACCCACACTGAAAACTATTTACATTCGAATTCCGTATTATACGATTTTTCCGCTATCCGGCCCGTAATACTACCATTTTAGGCCTGATAATCACGATTCTACTGAATAACTACTTTTATTATTATTATTATTATTATTATTATTATTATTATTATTACTATTGCTTGGTGTTATATCTTTCGACAGGACCATTGTCTTGTCAACATTGAGTCCTCTATTCCATTCCATCAGCAAGTTCGTTTATAATATCCTGAGACATATTTTATTTTTCTTGTTGGAACTCATAAATCCGTTGTATTCGCGATCTTCCTGTTACTCTCCTCTATTCCGTCTTGCCTTCTGTGATGTCACTAAATAAATAGTTTATTCCAATAATGTGACCTATCCATTTAGCCTTTCTTCTTGGAATCACCGTCAACATATAAATGACTCCTCTTAGAACTTCTTGGTTAGTCACAACAATCTGTCCACTTTATACTCTATATTCCCCTCCAGCACCATGTTTCAGAGCTTCCCAAATATTTATTATCCTTTTCCTCAGGGTCCTTGTTTCAACTCTATACAAAGCAATGCTCTCTATATCATCCAAGCGAAAATTACGGCCCGCGGGCCTCATGCAGTCCACCACGCATTTTTAGATGGCTCGTAAACTATAAATATCTACTGAAGCAACAGCTTAGTGATAAATAAAAATTAAATTAGAGATATATAAATAATTATAGCAATTAAAAATTATATTCTTTTATAAGGATATACAATATCTATTCAACACAATGATGAATATTTGTAACCTGTTTTAAGAATCTCAACTACTAAATTTGCACCCGACATTAATAAAATGACATGCTTCGGTGGCCGCATGGTCTAAGGCGCTACTAATGCAGCAGACTAGACTGCCAATGATGGGGAGATCAAAGTTTGAATCTCGGTCGGGTTCACTAAAGTTTTTTCAAAGCTGTTTCCACTCTCTCTCCATGTAAATGCGGGTATATCTTCTTTAAATATAAATTTCTAATCCTTACATCCTCTAACGTAATTGCTAAATAAGCGTATAACCCAAAAGGTAGCTAAAAAAAATTAACGAAAGTATGAAAGATATGAAAAAAGTGTATTCATATCAATGTTATAATAATAATATAATAATAATTAGCACCGCGTCTTACCACCCATTCGGGTTATACGCTTTAAGTATTAATTACTCTAATGGGTTAGGAAATGGTAAGGTTGAATTAGAGGAAGTGAACCCGCATTTGCGTGGAGGGAGAGTGGAAAACCATTTAGGAAAAACCGCCCCCAGTTCACCCGACCGAGATTCGAACCTCGATCTCCCCGTCCTCAGCAGTCGAGCTTCAACACGACAAGCGCGTTAGTCAACTACGCCACCGAGGCGGGTTATCAATGTTATAATTTGATGTTAAATACTTTCTTATTTTTATAGCTATATTGTCTTACTTTTTGGTTGTACGTATATCTATCAAAACATTAATTTTATTTTGTGGCTCATTCTTATATATAATCTTGACTAGCATAAATTTGGACATCAGGAAAAGGTTCTTAAGGCCATATCTATGGATTGTTGAGCTTTACGGATTGTAACATGGACCATTGGTGCGATTGTTAGGGAAATATTAGGAAACGTGCCGCTATGGAAGAATGCTGGAAATATCAAGGATGGCTATGGTATCAAATATGAAAGTGTTTTGAAAATAGAATGAAGAAAGGAAACTTTGGAAAGGTATACAGCAAAGAAGAGATAATATGTTGGTAATATATTTATACATGATAGTTTGATGAAGATAATTGTAGAAGGAGATAAGTAAGGGAGAAATTAAAGAGGAAGACCAAGATTGAAGTACATGAATCAGACAGTAGACAAAGTTGGCAGAAGAAGGTTCAAAGATTTATACAATATTTGACCCAGGATTGGTGAAAGTTTAGAGCTGCTGACCAATCGAAAAATTGATGACCTAATGATGATATTTCTCATATATTAATTATTACTTCAACCTTTCAGCCAGAATAATTGCCAAAGCCTGGTCTAGATGAAACAATTCACCAGTTTATTCCTCATCTCAGTATTGGTTAGATATATATTTTGATTTTATAAAAGCCCATTAATTTAATTCAATATCAGTATATAGCCCGAAAGGGTGGTAGGACATGATGTTAAAAATGTTTCAATATAAAGTTTCTTGAATAAGCTCCACTTGATGTATTAGCTATCTCCAAGTGTTTGAATAATTTCTACCGACACTTAATCTGCTGTGCATCATAACACCCATCAGGGATATCTGAAAACTTACACTAATATTATAGGAATAATAAAGGTAGAGTTTCGTGGAAATGCATTCACATTTGTGTGAAGGGAGCACGAGAAAGATTTTTATTTAAAACTACTTTCAATACACCTAGCCGGGACTCGATTCCTGACCTCCACGTCACCGGAAAACTTTAGTCGACAAGCCGGACTCTTTTTCCACCAATAAAATTTCCCTCCCAACTAGTTTGTTTTTTAGAACCACGTCTTACTACCCGTTCAGGTTATACATTTTTGCATTAATTACACTAATGTAATAGGTATGATGAAAGTTATAGTTAGAGGAAGTATACCCGCATTTGCGTGGAGGTAGGATAGAAAACTATTTTGGAAAACCCCCCTCGATACACCTGACCGGGATTCAAACCCTAAACTTCCTTGTCTGACATGAGAGTGACGTCTTAGACCATGCTGCCACTGAAGCAGGGTTCAACTAGTTAATTATAGTAGGCCTAATATACAATACATAAATTAAATTAAAACAACAAAAATCGGAGTCATTCAAAAGTGGTCTATATAACCTAACAGTTAAACAAGTAAACGGGTAATTTACATTAATTTGAAAACAAAATGATTTGGAAATAAGTTTATGGTCGAACTCGGTCCAAATAAGCTGACCATAAAACACTCCCATAAAAATAACTACACAGACATAAACAACCAATTAATGAGTAAACACAAGAGAAAGTTACGATTTTAATTTGTGTCGAATATTATTCCCGTGTGGCAATAGCTTTAATACTATAATTTTTTTTTTTAACTTTCCATTTTGTTTAATGCGTAAATGTATAAGATAACAATCGTAAACTAGAATAAATTGCTGATTTAAGTTGTACAAAAAAATATTTAAATATAACCACTAATTTAAGCTTCGTATCGAAGTGAATATAATTCATTACTGTAGTAAAGGGTATTTAAAAGAAATTGAAAACAATTAGGATTGTTATATGTGCTAAATAGTAGCATTTAACATTGTTATTTCTTTTGTTTGCTGCTGTTAGCCATGATGGACGTAGCCCATTAACTATTTCATATTATCAAGTCATTCATTAATTGCGAATAAATAATTACGAATCTTATCTCGTTATCTTAAGTCTCAATCAAGTCCTGGGGGTATGCTAATAATAAATTACGTTAAATATATTTTTATGGGTCATTAGGTAATATTTAAATTTTAGTGTAATAAAAAGGTTTTAGTTTTAGTTTCAGCTGCGTAAGTAAAAATAATTATACAACCAATATTATTTGTATAATATAAATATATTATTGACTCCTATTATTATTAATTACTTTAAATTAACGCTACAGTCAAATAAAACAACAAAATGTGAAAGAGAAGTGAAATTTCTGTAATTTCAGTAATTTATGAAATTTCTACACCCTTAGAAAGTCAGAATAATGTGATACACAACTATAATCTGAAACCTGTAATGTAATGTAGGTAATTATTGAATTAACTTTGTTATGTTCAAATATGTTAAAATACGTATGACTTATAAGTCACCTAACATATTCTTGATATTTTTTTATCAAATACAAATATTATTTCCCAAAGTTCTACATTTTTATTGCATATATCTTAATTTTATGTAAACTACTGGCATACGATTTATACAAGAAAAATAAATTTAAATTAAGATAACTACATCAGAACCTAACTAGGGGCCTTTTTTTAAATAAATTATTTTACCTACCCTCTAACACAAGGGTTCCTCAACTGAGAACCATGGACCCAGGGGCTTCAGGAGGTCCAAGAACAAGGCGCAGAAAATAATATGAAATCTCATTAGCTACCAAGTAATGACAAACAGAATGGTTTGCCGTTGATAAGAGTTTCATAAAATATATCTTGCCATTAGGTATGGCTACACGGAGCTGATCCGCCCTGCCCTTTATTAAACCCAGCATAAGATTATTGTACAAAAAAAACCAACACTTTTATATTCTTTATAGACTGAGTTCTATTACAAAAGAAATTTTTATTTTTATTTTTACTTGCATAGGTTTTCACCTATTTTCATAAAATTATGTTAGCTATTATTATAATAATATTTAGCACTGCGTCTTACTACCCGTTCGGGTTATACGCTTTAAGTACTAATTACTCTAATGGATTAGGAATTGGGAAGGTTGAATTAGAGGAAGTGAACCCGCATTTGCGTGGAGAGAGAGAGTGGAAAACCACCCCCAGTTCGCCCGACCAAGATTTGAACCTCGATCTCCCCATCCTCGGCAGTCGAGCTCAAGACGACAAGCGCGTTAGCCAACTACGCCACCGAGGCGGGTTATGTTAGCTATTAATTACGAAGAATACGGTTTTAAGTTTGCTAATAATTAAGAAGAAGAATGTTTATTGTGTACAAGTAAAGTGTTGTTGATGGTAGGTACCCTCATAGCTCACTTCAACTGTAGTGTACTCGTTCCGGGTTGACGATTATTCTGACCATATAAGTTTTGCGCTTGCGCGATGAATACCTTCATAGGTCTTTAATATTCGCCCTGATACTGTTTCGAGTACCGTATCGTAACCATGAATCTGCTACCATTTTGTACAAAGTAAAGCATTGTTTTATTGCACTGTATCACCTTTACAATTTTTTTCTGTACAATTTTCTCTCAAACCGTTCCACCAGTTCAAGAGGGGTGGTTGTCACCCTCTTAACTTCCCGAGACAATACTGCTTCACATACACCATGCTACATCCTCACGTAAACTACCCAAACTACTTCTTCCTGCAGGAGAAAGCCCTCCGCGATCAGGCCAGGTACGCTCGCGGATGTTTATGGGAAACACTTGGCGTCCGATGAAGTAATATTGGAACAGTTGTTCAATAAGTTGTATATAATAGTGTTTATCTTGTACTTAATGTTGGAAACAATGACTACAGCGTCACAAGTGCAACGGCTGGGAAATAAATGCCGTTCGGAAGCTCCCGAACGTTCATTTTCGGTGGCAACACTGTCCGCACCGCACCGCAAAAGTGCGGAGCATTGTTTGATCGACGATTCGTCCGCACCGGTGCGGTGCGGCTCCGTGTAACCGGTATTTATTGGGCTCTATGGCCTTTGTCAGATTCTCTAACAGGTCCGTTAACCATAACAAGATTAAGAATCACCTAAGAAGACAAGACGGAAATATATTTTAAAAGGAAGTGCCGAAAGTATTATTCAAATACGTTTCTTTGTAAACAAATAATATTTGCTTACAAATCATTTTAGCGTATGAACAGCGGAAAGTGTATGTTAAAACTGCATTGAAAAGGAACTATTACTGATATGAAAAGAAATATAATACTTGTTCTATAGATACTAAATCTAATAATTTACCAAGGAAATAAAGATTTTAAGGGTACCTAGGTCACTTTAACATTTTCTAAAGTGACTAATAAAATAATTTGTACGTTACAGTAAATACTTTCTTTTTAATTTTAAAATAGACACTTACTAAACACTATTAAATAACATATTTTAATAAAAACACTCCACCAAAGAACATAAATGAAATAATATAGCCTACACTTTTAAACAATCACTAAGGAGAGCGGCTCTTATCTGTCCACCAAAGAGAATAACAATCAATTCATTTCAAGCACTCCCTTAAAGACTATAATATATATTTGCTTATAGCTCGGAAACTTTTAATTAGTTTTAAATATGTTTTGAATAAAATATTTTTACTTTTACGTGTAATACAACTTTCCAATGAGAAGTTATTTAGTATCTCAAATAGATGCGTAGAAATGATCCAAAAATGGAAATTTACGCTTTTCCAAAGTATCCTTTATGTCATTTTCATGAGTAAATGATAGTTACCATTATATTAGTGGGGGCTGAGGAGGGAGGTGGGGGGACATGTTGATGTCATCCACCTTAATTTGGGATCATATCATATTTTGAAATAACGCAGAACTTCTGAATTTCTGTAAAAAAAACTCAGTTTTCAGGTTGACGGACGGCTTCCTTGAAAAAAATTTCCGCACAAAGGCACTTTTCCTTCTAGAGAGAATAAAATCAAAGTGGTTCAGAAAATTCTTGTTAAAACTTAAGTTTGCCATGAAATTGAAAACTATTAACCTCAAATATTTATTGATGGGTTGTAATCGGTCTATTGTCAAAAGCTCAACTGACAGAAAAATTAAAAAGCTACACAGAAGGCGTAGATTTAAAAAAAATCCCCCACAAAGTATTCAGGGCACATTTTTTTAAGCCACACGGCTATTCTCCACCAGAAAAAAAACCAACCCAGCCACCACACGTTACATGGTTGTCAAATTTGACCTTGGAATTTATCTGTCATGTCTTCAACCGGGTTGATTGTACCTAAGAGGTATTCTTTTGTGTCATCGTATTATTTTCTTTTTTCCCCCCCTCCATTCCTTACTCACACGTATGAGTTAATAATAAATAAAATTATTTTTCTAAAAA